>JAQGAP010004416.1:0-10520 GCA_034697805.1 Orchesella bifasciata
TTGCCACCTCGAATGGTCCAAACGCATCTCTCGTTTGCGGCAATTGGCTCAAAGGCTTTGTAGGCAATTCCACCGCTCGTGGTATTTAGCACGCCATTGCAAGATGTTAACAAGGAGGAATCGCTGCTGATGGGAACTACTGGCTTCAAACCGGAATTGAAAGGAGCAACGTCTCCAATTTTCTCCTTCTCAACTTGCCCCGGCAGAACTGAGGTTCCCCCAAGCTGGCAAATAGCGAGGGATAGACAAATGCTTGCAAAAACCTTCATAGTTTTGATTTTAACAAATTTTGTGTATTTGTTTTTTGGTGTAAAAGTCGATCTGGTTCTTTATAAATGCTGTTTGAGTGTGATGCGACTACCTTGCTCTGGAGCCTTTTTATAGTTTCACAAGCCGTATTTTTTTGGGGTTTGGTATAAGCAAACTCAACCAAATATTTCATCATTTTATATCCCACCAAAATGTTGTTTGTCAATTCATTGCCTTACGTTGTAGTTATTAAGTGGCGTAAAAATAAGGACTCAAATTAAATGTGATTGTACAAATGACGCTTGCTTTTCTCTACACTCCCACAATAAATTAGTTTTGTACAAGTAGTCTGATGCAAGAATACATGCAGTTTGGCCCTTATTGTTATAAATTGAAGATTTTTTCATGCGGATTGAACAGATTAAATTATACGATGCAGATATTAACTGAATGATGCAGGAAAACATCAACCCATCATGCCTCATAGTTATCAGCAAAGTTAGTGGTCAATCAGCACGCTGCTTAGCACCATGAACTACAGATTTCATCTGTTATGAAAACTATTTAAGTGTAAACATGTCCTTTACATTTTACAGCTTGGCAAAGAATGCATATCATGTCTATATGAACTGACTTTCTGTTCCAGATCCGATGTATGGTCATTAACATCGATATAACATATTTTCCTAATCTATGGGTTAGTTGAGTCTAAAAAGCATGTTTTTGGTAAAATAATGGTGTGTTCCGCCTTAAAGTGCTAAAATAAAGATGTGGTAAAATTCGGTTATCCATATGTGGTATTTTGAGTTTACAGTGGGTCCGTTAAATGTATGCCTTTTTAAATTCATTCCATTATAACAAACTGATCCAGGGCGCATTTCTACCGCTAACTGCACCTATATGCATTTAAACACGGAACATTTTAAAAGAAAAAGTCCCATAGCTTTTAGCAGTGGCGGAACTAGGGGCTCCGTGGCCGGGGTGCAAGATTAGACACCGTGGCCCCTTGCCACTTCAAATTATTATTAGAGTTGTTCCTTCTATGTGATTAAATAACCGAAAATATGTATTTAAATATTTAGTTAAAATGGTCGAAATATATGTAGCAAAAAACCTTAAAATTTACGCAAATTGTACTAAACAATTTTAATTCGTGACAGAAATTAATATTTGAATACGGTTTTGAACAAAGTAGCCGAGTGTGGGCTTTGGTTATGAAAAATCCGTCGCATTATTCCATCTTGGGACCAAATGTTACAGGAAAACGGTCATTTTCAAGAACAATAGAAAAATATATAACTATATATGTAAAAATATGGACAAATCCCTCAAAATATGTACATATATAATTACAACATGGACTTAAAATGCCCCATTTGGGACCAAACACACACTTTTTAAGTTTGGCTTTGATCAAATAGCGTTTTAAGAACATGTATTTGTATAGAGTGAACAATTCTAATTATTATATACAAAAATAACATTAAGGAAACTTAGCAATAAACATAAAAAGTTTAACAAACTAAACGCAATCAACTTAATGAAACAGTAAAAAGCTTTTACCACCCTTCTCAATGTCTTTAAAACTATTTGTGGCTTTTACGGGCAAATAAACACATGATTGTAAATGTTTCAATGTTTTTAACGTTAAAAGTTTGAAGATTTGGTCGTAATTGTATGTACAGCTTGTAAGTATGCTTAGGTTTCGCCAAAATACCAGTTATTCTCTTGGAAAAATGCAGGACCCTCTTAGTTGCGTTATTATATTACGATTTACGATATACCCGTATTGCCAAAACTGGTTGGGCCGCCTGCGTTTTTGAAGCGGGGGTTCATAGTCGGCACATGGGGTGGGCGTGTCGCCTTAAGACCCATTGACCCGAATATGGAGAATGTAAATAGGGCCGTAGAATGGCCGATGACTAGCCAACTCAAGTAAAATATTTAATTAGCTTGGCCCGCATGCTACCCAACAGTATACCGACCAATAATATGCTTTAACCCCGTATTCATGCCGCACGTAGCCACAATATGCAAATGAAGTAGCAATTAATTCATGCATACACAGTCAATATAAGTTAGTTAGATATAATTTTATTCCACGCTATGTAAAATAGGTATACACAGAAAGGACTTTCTAAACGGTAAATGCATAAATTTACAAATTATGTCTTGATTAGTTAACTCCATACGAAATACGGCAGACAAATCACTAACAAAATATATACCTAATAGTGTACTGTCAATAGGATAATCCTTAATAGGTTTTTTGGTACAATATTCTACACATTCATAATCATTGTCCGAGCCTCGAATCCAATTTTTAACTAGAATTATTCGTTTACATTTTGTTAAGAAACAGTTATCACCAAGTTTAACTGAAATATCTGTACTATTAAAATTAGGATCAAAGGTTGGCATTACTTCTAAATGGTTTTCCATCTCGAGCAATCGCTTACATGCCTGCTCTAATTGATAACAACTACCATGAACTATTCTCTTAATATTTTGCATATAGCTTTCAAATCTGAACGTACTACAATTATCTAAACCACCAAAAGTCATTGCATCATCTGCTAAGTGAATTATACTGTGAACATTGTAGGTCAAAAACGTTTCCCCATACATTTTAAATAGACTATTAACAAACTTTTTCAGTAGCTGCTTTGCCATTGAATTCCAACTCTTAACATTTGCTAGCTTAGACAACAGAATAAACATAGCAGTGTGTAGTAACATAAACAATTTTAACTTTTCAGGGTCAACTATACCTTTCATGCTACAATACCCTGTGTACAATAAAAAAGTTCTGAATTCGGTACCTTTGAAATGATCAATTTCAGCTAATGGTCGAGGTTTTCTTTGAAAATCTGAAGGGAAAAACTTCTTAATACGTAATAATTGAGAAGATATAAGTTTAACCCTTGATGTACCCAAACGAAATGGTCGTTTACCCTTTACCCACTGCCGTAATACCTTCCTTGTAACTCCCAAACAAACCAAGTGTAAATAATCCAACGGTACTTTACTCACTAATCCTATGTCGAGTGAAGCAAATATGCTATCACCGTTGTGATGTAAAGTATGAGCTCTCTCATTAAATTTACAATCTGTTCTAAGTTCACAATTATCTTCTAAAAATACCATTCTACCACGCCACAAACCATTCACAGTTCATCGTTCACATCCGTTGTAACTATTATGAGTTCTTACAGCTTTAACAAAACTACGAGCTGGCGCATCGGCCAAAATTCTTGATATTTTAAAACTATACAATTGTCCTTTGAAATTAAATCCATTTTTCTCTAGTTCGCTACATTCATTTATAAATGGCCGTAAATATTCTGAATTACTTGGTTTTGTATAAGCAGAAAACATACCGATAACAAAAGGTGTAGTTTCATTTAATTGATCAATTAAACCGAGAATGGGCCAGAATTGTTTAGTTTTACTTCGAGCCATTGGAATACCATCAACCCCTATTGATATAAGTGGATACCTACAACTTGTCTGAAGTTGTTGTAAATAACTATCAGATCTATTATTTGAAATCGTTTTTGCTAAATTCATTCGCCTTTTCAAAAGTTCTACTAAATTGAAATACACAAAGTCTCCTCCACTAATCTTAATTTTGTTTAAAGTTCTAGGTGTTTTCATCAATGTTCTAGGGTCTCGTGGGAGTGTAACTTCCTGTGTATTCGTTCGATTTATAATTCCCATTAGATCTTTTATAGCTGAGTACTTAACACTATGCTTAACTACCCATTTCCTAAGTTCAACATCAATCGTATCAGTTTTAGAGTTCTGGGCTTGAATAGGAGGCTCGGACAATGTACCGCAATAGGTATCGGTGTGAGAATTATTAATTTCTAACATAACAGGAATTGGTGCGGGAAAAGGCTTTGTTGGGTTAACCTCAAGCGAGTTACTAATACTATCACTACTTTCAAATACAACTACGTTATCATTATTGACATGACTAGAGCTGGACCGAATTGAGTTTAGTGTATTATTAACTTCGTTCATTCGTCGTCGCTGTCGGGTTCTTGTAGAACAGTTGTTTCTGTACATGATGGTTTTGTATTATTCGGCTTACGGCGGCGTTCACGACCTCCCTCTCGATCTGATGCCCCTTTCAACCACTTCTGTATGAACTCGTCGATTTGATGATTAGTCGTTGATTCTCCACCTTTGTTCAATCGAACGGTAGCTGTCAATTTGAAATAATAAAGATTATGAAAGTATTTTGGATTATTTAATTCAATTATTCGATTGACAATGCCTTCTCTACCTTGCACTAAGCTTTGCACTGATGTGTTCTTCACTGCTGCCTTGGCTTTTTTCCCTTTTCCTGTTAAGCTGAGATGTTTTGCACACGAATTTGAAATGATTTTGGTTAGAATCCGATAAGTTATGTCGGAAGGCGATGAGCCACCAAGAACCGATAAATTGGCAAGCTAACATATTTAAATAAATATTAATTACGCATTGGGTTTGACATTCACAAAATTCGGGAACAGTGACTTACTAATGTGTTAAAGTTGACTGAATCATTCAAGTATGAAACGAGATTTTCATACTCATCCAAAGTTGTTACTGGCAAATTTATGTTGATTTTGGGCGATTCCTGAGTGCAGGCATTACTAGTTCTTCGGAGTAGTTCATCAATGTCTTCCTCGAGTTTTACCAACCGTTTGGTGACTGATACCTGAAAAGCTAGACCAAAACACCACAATTTATGGTAAATATATTGTGCATATCATATTTACAACATGATTAATTGTCTTACCTCGATTCTCATTAATAATGTTACTCAAGAGAGACAGGATGGTCGCATTACTTGTTTCCGGAGCCGATTTTGGGATTCCATCCCTAGATTCTTCGGCGTGAGAACGGCTCCTCCCTGATAAGTTTTGAGAATGCTGTGGATAGCCTCCAGAGTATCTTTCTTCTTCGTCCACCGATCCAACTCTATTCTGCTCATCCACTGCTTCAACTAAACGCCCAGTCACTGCAAAATAGATATTGTGGAATATGTTTGTCATTTTTCATTTTATACTGTTTTTATTTGGATAACTTTTTATCAAATTTTACCGGTGGGATTCTGGTCCAAAAGTCCTAACGGTGGTTGATCGTTAAACTGTCGGATCCCCTCGTTTGATTCGTCGTCATCAGATGGAAACCCGGAGGAGTCTCCCGATGAGGTTTGAGTGGAGGTTTGGCGTTGAACTTCAAGCTTCACATCCCGATAATTGAATATAGGAATGTCAGTATTCACGGGATTTTTTGGATTATGGTTCTTTCTTGCTTTTGAAGTTTCTGAAGACGAACTTTCAACGTTTGACGTAAACACAGCCTTTTGACAGCCTTTCCTGGCTTCTTGGTATGAATCTATTGTAGATAACAACAGTGAATATTTATCAATTTAACTTCAAATAACTCAATATTTCTACAAAAGTTAAATATAAACACTTACCAAATGTACCAAGCACACGACAGTCGAATGGAGTCCAATTGCGACCTGGAGTTGTATGTTTACGTGCGAGTTTACTTATGTTTATTCCTGGCCGGATCACTGGCCAAAAGCACTTTTTGTCATTTTCAAATAACCACTTTGATGAAACTACATCAGTAGTAGTTTCCTTTGTAAACGCTACAACCGCGTAAAAAGCCATTTCGAAAGCGTGATAAACAACTAAAACTGTGGGTCAATAAATGACTTTGAAATGATAAATAAGAAGTGAAATGACACACTGCAACAGAATGCAGATTTCCCTCTCAAATATTGTCTTGTGTATGTGCAAATCTTATATCCTTATGCATATCCTTATTCCGTATGCATATAATTTAATGGATATGCAAAAGTGTTGTGAAATAAGTTTGGAAGCTTGCGGGCCAAGGTTGGGACGTCCGCGTCAAATATTTCTCGAGTTGGTTTTTTGGCTATGTACTTTTCTTATTTCGGGAAACCTTCGGGGAAGGCTTCAAAAAGTCAGCCGAAGCTCACCCGAAGTTCCCGTGTATTTCCCACACTTTTACCGACTTTACAGGCAATACGGGTACGATTCATATTTAACACAAAAAACGTTGAAAATCCTATCCGGGGATTTTTCAAAAAAATTAATAGTTTGAAATACAATGATACTACTGGTAAGAGATTGTGTTTTCTCACAAGGTGAATGCTGGTAAGTGTTTTAAAAATGTAGAACGTACTAACGGAGCACACATTGTGTGAAAGTTAGCGATTTTACTACCTACCATACAAGCCCTACAGTTCATTATAAGCTTGAGTCCGTCCGTATGAAAAAGTTAACTAAACGGATTCGGTAGCTCTTACGCTCTTGAGTATTGCATTGCGAAGAACTCAGAAAACTGATAATCGTTTGCCATTTTAATTGGTACGAACTAAGAGTTTTTGCATTTCTGTTCTTACAAAGTTTGGGCTTCTTGAGTTAAGAGATATGTGGTGTCTAAATCGATATGGTAATTTTTGCAGACTTGTAAAATTAATTGAGATTTTACGACAGCTCAAAAATATTTTTTCGGCCATGACCTCTGAGGCCCCTTCGGGCTCTTTTGGGCCCGAGGCCGGGGTGCGACGCACCCCCGGCACCTCCTACTTTTACGCCACTGGGTTTTAGTCCCGTCGGTTGGGTACTAATCCTGAATGCGATACAAGTGGGCATGTAACGAATATACATGCCTCTGTAAATGTGTTTATAAAAATATACAGTTCCTCAGGTTAAATATAGATATCATGGTCCCAAATCTGGAAACGCTCATAGTTAGCAGAAATACTTTTCTAGTTCTTGGCTGAGAAAGGTTTTTAGACATGCACAAAAACTTTTTATATGAGTAACATTTTAGTTGATCTTGAGAATCGATATTTTTTAAAATTCATTTGAAATATTGCCCGGTAAGTGTAAGTGTAATATCTCATTTTGCTATTCACTGGCGAAGAAATACGGAGACCAAGTGGTACGGTTTATGATTCGATTGAAAAAGACGTTCAAATATTAAAAATTTGTTTGAGTTTTGTTCATCCATATATGAATTTAAAAATATCTAAAATCATTTCAACAATCTATATGAATCCCTACAATCTCAATTCATCAATCTCTCTCAATCATCTCAATCACAATTTAATGGGATGCCACTTAGCCAAGTTACGTACGTTCGTTTGAGGTTGATTGTATAACAGCGCAAACCAATGCATCAAAGAAAGAATGTGTGAACTGCTGCAATTCATGGAATTGTACATTGGACTTCCAACATTGAGTAAAACAGAGTGCTTTCGTCAATGTCAGCTCAACACATCCGGTCATTTGGTCTCAATAACATTATCTAGCAGGTTACAATTGTTTAATTTAAGTTACAAAATCAATTTATCAAACAACGACCTCATGACCACATGTTCTTATTTGCTTCGCTTATCATTATGAATTGCTTATCTCTGAAAACACAAATCCCATACTTTCCAGCACACGACTTAAATGAATGCTGCTTGCATATGTGCATTGTATAAATATATTTATATGTCAATCTATATTGAAATTTGAAGTGTCCAGTACCAAGCATACTTTTTTAACTTTCGACAATATAAATTATTATATAAAACATGATTTTTTCGTGTGCCAATGGTGATGTCAATGGCGATTCATTATTATAACCTAATTTAATCGGAAAGCATGATTTAAAATAGTGTTGCATAAAAACGTCAGTCTGGAGCTGCTTCTCATCGTTGACAAATACAATTTTTGTTTGTTATTTGAAGACTTTTCAATGACAAGACTATGTAAAGCCACAAAAATTATATGACGCGGCTTCAAGGAAAGATTACAAGTCGTGATTATACAACTAAGCATACGTTTGATGATTTTTTGTCTCGCGCAAATTTTTTAACAGACTTCTAACCTTCAACATAGCATAAAACTGCTGTCTTGTATATTAAGTTGCTAAACCCTTTATTTATCTGCTGTAGTATCATTTTCAGTAGTGCTAACGTGTAACGCTACTGCGTAAGATATGAAATTCGATTCTCTGAATAAATAAATAAATAAATAAAATAAACCCTGAAACCAACTTTCAAATGCTATATTTTGGAATACATTACGAAAGAATGACTGCCTTGACAATGAAAAAGCCTTATGTTTTAAAATGTCCATCTGTCAAATTTATATATTCGCCTCCATGGTGGGCCTAATTGATATGGATGATATAGGTAATTTGATTGTAAATGTAAATATGATACTGTGCTGTGATCAGATTATCACTGCGGATTTATTGTTAGTCACTAGTATAGCATAACATTTTGCTTCGTAATCTGTTACGCTTTAGTTTTTATTTTATATATTTAAACACAAGGTTCGTCGGGAAAAAAATTCAGGCAAAAATCGAAAATAGGAACAGACGGACCACAGAGGGCAAATTAGAAAAATTTTGCGACACCTTTTCATATTCATATATGTGATAGACCATTAAATTTGCAGACGAATGATATATCATAATGCATGTCTATCTAACCAGTGAAGATCATGAGGTCAGGTCAAACCTGAGAGTTTATATTTCAAAAACTATTTTTCTTAAATTTGAATTGCTGACATAATGAAACTGTGTTCTACAGTAGTGTTAGTCGTAGTGAGTAGCATATTTGTACCGAATTTCATGATGATTGAAGCAGTAATTTCTACGTTATTACGTAATTGCTGATTTTTTTTTGATTTTTTTGAAATCGGCATAATTTCGGCGCCTTTGAGATTCCGGAACCTCCAAAACTTGAAGTATACAGTAGACACCTTGTAAATCTCGAAATTGAAGAAAGAATTTCCGGAAAGCTCAAGGCATTTTAATAATTGTCATTTAAAGTTCCGTCGACATTGGTATGCAATCGGGTAATCAGTGCTGAGCAGTGTCAAAAAAGGACCTGTAAAAGATCATACAAATTAGGACTAAATGACCAAGTCATATTCAGCATACCTATTATTGTGCGTTTGTGCACGATTGTTCATTTAATCCTAATTTATATGATATCTTACAGTTCGTCTTTTAAAACCTGATTATCCGATTGCGTAACAAATTCGACGAAATTTTAAATGACAATTATTAAAATGCCTTCAGCTTTCCGGAAATTCTTTCTTCAATTTTAAGGTTGACAAGGTGTCTACTGTATATTTCAAGTTTCAGAGGTTCCGGAAAGTCAAAGGCGTCGAAATTATGTCGATTTCAAAGAAATTTAAAAAATCAGCAATTACGTAATAACGTAGAAATTACTGCTTCAATCATCATGAAATTCGGTACAAATATGCTACTCACTACGACTAACACTACTGTAGAACACAGTTTCATTATGTCAGCAATTCAAATTTAAGAAAAATAGTTTTTGAAATTTGACCTCTCAGGTTTGACCTGACCTCATGACCTTCACTGGTTAGATAAACATGCATTATGATATATCATTCGTCTTCAAATTTAATGGTCTATCACATATATGAATATCAAAAGGTGTCGTAAATTTTTTCTAATTTGCCCTCTGTGCGACGTCTTCGTATGGCTTATGACTTCACATTTACTTTTAGTTTGAGTCAGTGAACTGTTTTGCGTCAACACCTATCGGTTTCCCAGATGGTTGCAAATTGTTTGATGAATGTTTTCTGTCAGTGTCAAGCTAAGCTTGAATAAAATAAAATTTGTACATGATCGCATTTTTATTTTTACAATTAAGGCAACCAGAAAGCATCCAAGCTTCTTTATGTAAGATGTGTGGTAGCTGGGTAATTTTGAGATTCGACGATTCAAAATATTTAATTTACTTCTTTCGAAACAGCTTAAAAGGCTTCCGAATTGTTTAATTAGTTTATTTATAATTACTTATAAAACAATTCAAATAGAATAACGAAGCTTGAACGAAAAAATAATTTTATTTCAGTTGGACAAACGAGTAACCCGAAACTTATATTTAAACATGTTTAATCAGTTTTATTATGGTCTACAGTGATCAGATATTTGACTTTCCCTGTTAATTACCGTTTAGTTTTTGGGAAAATTAAAAAAAGTATTTTAAAGCACCATTAAGCATCCTCAAACATTTGAGAGAGCAACCAAAAAAGTCCGGAAAGAAAATTTTGGTGGTCGCTTTATTTATCATGCATTTGCATAAGCTTTTATGAAAGTATTCGCAAGATTTTTACAATATCGGATATATACATTCATTGCTTTCCACATTTACTTTGTAATAAGCCATAACCCACACATAATCAATATATTATTGCTTA
>JAQGAP010004417.1:0-10519 GCA_034697805.1 Orchesella bifasciata
CTGGTTCCCTGGTACCCAGAAATTCATGGTATCCGTACCCGTACCCAAGTGGGTACCAGTTCCCTGCCCAGCTTTGCTCTATATATATGCTCAATGTTGTTAAGCCAGAAGGAGCGAACGGGAACACACACGTTATGGATTAGGATATTCGAGGCATTTATCATGATATCATGTGGAAATCGGATAAACAGAGTGTAGCACTAAATGCTAATATGCATATGCTTAGCTATGTTTGTGTTTTAGGTATATTAGCTTTGCACATTGTGGATTGGATGGATTGGTTGACCGAATATGTCATTTTAAAGGACTGTATTTGGAGATGGGGTGAGCTCGTGTATGTACATAAATTTTGCTATTCGTTTGCTCGCTCGCGTGAGCTCACTAAATGTGTTGTATTGTTGTTTGTGGTCTTGTGTCTTCTTGTTAAGCTATGAAGGGAAACAGAAGCAGCACGTTCGGGATTGAGTGAAAGATCTTGATGTTGATGATCATGATGAAGATCTCTCATTCACCTTTGATGGTGATGATGAGGAGATGCGAGTGCCTTGTGTATTTTATGCAGTAGTGCATAAAAGTATTGTTGCTCCTGTTTAGCTCTCGCTGCTCAAAATGATGTGTAACGACGCGAGTGTGTTTTATGCATGTATTCAGATTATAGCTTTTAAATGATTTATGACGTGATAAAGCAAGTTGAATAGATGTGATGAGATGATTCTTACAAATCAAATTTAAAATTAGATTTCTAATTCGCTCAAATAAATTGACACGAAGACAATTTTTATTATTATATTGCACCTGGTACTATAACTATGTTTTAAGGAACATCGATCATTGGATCAGCGTCCATTGGTACCATTGCAATGACAAGTAGGCATTACCCGTTCAGCTTTCTTATTCGGATGACAGGAATACCTTCATTCCATTTCCATAGCTTGTTTGTACATTTTACATCTCCGTTCTACTAGCAAGTAGGTACACACTTTTTTATGCTGCTGGAAAGATGACCAATGGAATCAGACAAAATACATTTCGTCACATTGATGCTGAGGAACCCGGTCTGGTACAAGCACATATCCTTTCTTGGAAAAGACCATAGATCTTTCTTATGAAACCAAAACATCCACATCTCGTTCCATGTTCCATGCATATTGCATTATGCACACTCTCAATGCAATAGCATCGCACATTGTATGCATTGCATATGCCTTGGACCAACATGAGTATTTTAGTATTGTGCACCTACACCTGTAGCAAGAAGAAGATCTGGCAAATGACAAGTTTATACTTTGCCGAATAGGATCTCAGAAAACCGCAACAATGATGACATTGCAGTAAATCGGAGGAGTTAATTTAGAACTTCTGCAAAAATTAGCAAGTTAAACTTGTAGTCATTTCTGACTGTAAAACAGAGAATATTCCAAAATAACATCCAAAGAAAACAGCTTTACAAGTGAATATATTGATATACAATGAAGTCTCCGAGTTCCTCCTTTCTTGTGTTTTGTCTATTCTTGACACTAATACATGTCACTCTCCAACAAGACAACCGATACTCAAAAGAAGCAAATGTAAACTACAGGGAACTGGATAAACCCTTTAGAATGGCAAAAATGAATATGGTTTGGCATAAAGCAAAACAGGTAAAAAAGTGTTGCCGATAAAAAACATATAAAATGTATTTAATTGTTGAAGAAGGAAGATTATATCTCAATTCAATCATCGAGTGATATATTATCTGATAATTTAGAAAGTTAGTGAATCAAAGTTGAGGTCATTGTACACCGACCTCCTTGCTCAAGATAAGGAAGAATCCACCTTAAAACGTTTGAAATCGGATGGTCTGGATAAGGATGGTATGAAAGAGGCTTCAGTACGAAAGAAGTTTAAAGGTATCCCAATAAAAGTCCTTTATCACAAGCATAATAATATCATACCTTCATGAAACAGCAAACTTATGAATATAATGTCAACAGGAATCCTACAAAACTACGGTCTTCTCCACTACTTTGAGGAAGATGCCATACCCGAAAAGTCTCACAAGACGGAGCAGAATCCTTCTGATAACCACATTAATAAAAGTATTTTCAAGGACAAAAAGCTGAACAAGCTCTGGGAAAAAGCAGAAAAGTCTGGTTTCGACCAGAAAGAATTAAAGAAACTAAAGGAGGAGTTTGGGCATTATCAAGACAAAATTGATGAGTATTACTCACTTCTGGAAACGCTTAATGCTGATGATCAGAAAAGTATGCATGAGACAATTGTATGCAGATGTTGAGTATGCTTTTTCTTTGAATCTATATAAAGCGTCATTTACTTTTGGTTTCAGATTTGAAACTTCAGCCACTCAGTGATCTCGAGCACTTTGACCACCTGGACAAATCGGACGAGCCCAGTAAAAAATATCCAGATGGTGGTCACCCTGTAGTCAATGATATTCGTTCCAAGCACAGAGGTCTCAAGGATGAGTATGATAATCTTCACAGAAGGGTTGCAAGTGGACGCGACTCCAAGGAGTTTTCCGAACCGAGAGTAGCTGGACTTTGGAGAATGGCTCTAAATGCTGATTTCACTCCAGAGGAATTAGACTCATTACAAGTGAGTTTGCAACATCTTTCAAGGGCATTTCCTAAACTTCCGTATTTCCCGTTAGTACTAACATGTTTTAAAATATTTCAGACTGAACTGAAGCATTACGAAAAGAGGCTAGAAAAGCTTCAACATCTCCAGTCTGAATTCATGGTTAAACAGGATCACGACAAGAATTACATGGCCACAGACAAAGACATGAACTCCTTGTTCGCTGAGAAGATCAAGCGTCACGAGCGGCACGTGGAAAAGTTACATTCGGAGCTGGAAACAAAAATCAGCAACCGACATAATGAATTGTGAACAAAGCAGTGTGTCTTTTTGTGAAAATGCAGTCACAACAATTGAGACTTAACTCGCCAAGCAAATAATAATGATCCTCGTGTGAACAGTTTACTACAACTTGTCGAGTACTTCTAAGTTTTTCAATGTATTACATTTACATTCAAAGATCTGATTGTGAGTTTGTTATTCGTTGTATGGGTGCCCAAAGAATTGAGTACTGACTTTTTGTGGTATTACTATATTTCCGTATGCATTTATGTCCTCCGTCTAACTTCCTGCTATTAATGGCACAGAAAAATAGTATTTGTAAGTTGTAGTGCGAGGACTTTTCCGGTGAAAGCTGGGTTGCATTTGATCTGCTTAATAAAAAAAGTGCCATGCCGTGTGATTGACTACGTGAAATTTAGAAATGGGTTCAATATCCTTTCCTTAAAAAAATCATAAAATCAAAATTCACAAACTGCAATTATATATAATATAGGCCTATAATTAGAGTTTTCTTTTGCAATTTTTATCTTGTATCTAAATCGATTTTTGTAAGTTCTTATTGTAGAGTGTGCTACAAATTTCAAATTAGATACACCCTTTTCTTTTTCTTGCTTTCCCTTTTCATTTTTCATGTAAAGTTTTGGATAATCGTATTCAACTTCAACGTTAGCTTACATCATTATTGTTGTATAACCAACATTGTTGCGGAAAGTGAAAATTGCATTTGCACGGACCAAGTTTTTACGTTTTCTCTTGCATAAATTTTAAATTGCAAGAAAGTCATAAACCAAAGAAATTTATATGTATTATATTTCTGTAAACAACATGGTGTTACAACCTCATCTATCATAATAAGCATGATTGATTAGTTGTGCTGCTATCAATATATCAAAAATGGAAAAGAACTTAAAATTATGAAAAGTTTGTGCTAACGCTGACACCTAAGTTTAATCATGAGGTGTAGAATAAATGATGGTGTATTACAGGTAAGCGGAGCGCAGCAATCGGGTGCGTCGTTATGTCAAGCGTTAAGAATGAAAGTATTTTATTTCATTCAAACTTACAAACATCTATTCATCAAGTTCCAGAAGCTAGCCAAGCCATTTACTACAATTTTTACCTCATTTTAAAACCAATGCCACCAAAAAGCATAAAATATGAAATTCCTGAAGAGTCGAATTTTTTGTAAACTTACGATTAGTTAGTACTATACTAGTAAACAGTGAATTTTAAATGCATAACATCTATACACTTTTCCATACAATACATTTTTTCGTACAATTTTTCATTTCAAGTACTAGAATTTAGAATTGATCGAACAAGTTTTCCTCTTACATAGATATATAGATACCAGTATTCACTTTTGCTTTTGAATTATACATTCTACTAGAAATGATCATGAAAAATGTAGAATTGTACACGTGCAGCATACTCCCCCTTCCATATACGTAACTATTGTAAGAGTAGCAAACTGACTGTTTGCTGAATAACAAAATCCTCAAAGTTCAATGGAGTCAGCTCATCAATGAAGCTTGTTTCAGCAAAATGAACCTTAATAATTTGACAAGACTTGAGAAAGGTTCGAAACCACCGATTAGCCTGCATTTCCACTCGCCCTTTCAGCTCCTTATCAAGACGCTTTGAAGCCCGTAACACTTCCGCCAAACTGCCATAAATGACTAAAATGACAAATGCGCAGTCAACTGAGGTCATGCAGTAGAATATTAACATTGGGAGAGGCAGCTGGCTCCCGAACTTAAGGCAAGAGTAGAGACTGATAATGTGGACAACCACAATTACGACATTCATATAGCAGGCATAAATCCAGCGGTAGTTTGTAGACATGATTTGAAGCTCCCGAAAAATTATGCTTTTTGAGAAGGAGTGAGGTTGTAATGAGATATTTTTTGGAATCGAATTTGAGACCATTTCCCTGAAGGAACGAATAAAAGACTTAATTATTATTTCTATAAAAAATTTAGGTCTGAAATTTCAAAAATTACTTTCGCAAAAGGAGAATGTAAGATCGCAGACAATGTCCCTTGAGCAAAAGTCCAATTGATAAATGGGCTGCAAATCCGCTCATCAAAAAACTCCAGTTGAAATATGAGACACCGACAACCAACAGTTTTCCCACGATTTCTTCCAATGACCGCGTGGACGGAAGTGAGGTTCCTAAAGTTGTTGGATGACAATTCTGCAAAAGAAAGTAGCCAAGATGCATGGGCATGCACGGACGTCGAAAAACTTCCATGTGGTTTAAAACTGGTAGCATAATACCGGACATGGACATGACACGCATGATTCCTTTTGTAATAAATGCTTGTAAATCATTCGGACGCCATAGCTTTCCTGAAAATATACAAATACCATACATCTTATATGATATGACATGTTTACCAACACTAAATATACTTGTACATGCACCAGTTTGTTGGAAATTTTCCTACATTTTTACACACTTACCATTTCGTTGTTCTTCAAATCTGAGCATCGCATTAAGATATGCAACAATTTCCTCTCGATGAGAGAAAAACACGTGATGAGTATAGCAGGTCATTAACATAGCGCTGAAAAACAGAATCGTATGCATTTTCACGAAAATGTCTGCGTACTTCCATGTCACGGCGACTTGGAACATAATTAAGGTGAAATAAATAAAAGCGATGCGCAGCCCAATTTTGTAAATACGAATGCTTCTACTGCCCTTCAGCTCAAAGCAATTCAAGTCAGGGTTCCACTTGAAAGGAATACTCGCAAAAACAGAAGCAACCCGGAGATGCTCAATTATAGTCGCGAGAATTCGTTCCGCGTTTAACATGGTTGACAAATTGAAAACGACTGATAAAATTTGTGTACAGCGTCTGAAGATAGGTCTCTTTCTTTACTCTGGACTGTCTAGACTGCTCCCCACCAATATTACAAAATGGGATCATTTTCGAGGATTGATAAAAGATTAAAGATACATGTAAGTAAGGCTACATAAAACCGACAATGCAATTCTATACATGGAAAGTTTATGTAGTCCAGTTAATTAATAAGGTGCTGATGACGCATAAGCAACTAGAGTTTTCCTGCAGAAATTGAAATGACACAGTTATTATTACTATTTTATTCCACTGGCGTCAACTATAATACCTAGACCAGACTTTAACCAGAAATAGGTGCGCCGTTATGGGTTTATTATTGCATATAGTTTTATTTTACTAGATTCTTTTTGAAAGGTTCGTGAATTATGTAGATAGCAGGCTGCAGGCTGACATGACAAGAATCTATGAAGTTGTCATTTGTTCGTGTTCAATTGATTTTGATAGGCAGTATTGCAGACCAGCCACGGGTTTTTTGCTAGTTGTCTAATCTACTTGCTGTTACATATGGATCAATAGCTGATAATTTTATTTTTCATATGAATTGGCAATGATCCCGACGTATTGATTGAAATGATGAATTTATATTATTTATCAATTGACTTTACATAGTTAAGATATACATTTTTTGTTCCGACGGGCGTTACAAAAGAATTATGGTGATTGTGACTATATATAGCCACAAATTTTACAAGGATAGGTATAATTAAAATGCGCTAGTCTGCCATTGTGACACACGTAATGTACGTAGCAGCAAAGTGGTTAGATTTAACAGATTTAAGAACCGCGTAAACCATACATACATATATTACTACATCTGAATCAGGAACTTTGAGACCCGACAAGATTTTGAAAATTGGTCCGGATTGATTAGGAGAGTGGAAATTAGAAGTAGTACGTGCGAAGCCTATATACATTTTCTCTTACATAAATTTTAAATTAAAAGAAGTATTTACATAAAACAACATTATTTTACAAACTCATCTATCATAATATACATAACTGATTAGTTGTGCTGTTAGTAATATATATCAATAAATCTTTGAAATGGATAAAACTTAAGTTATGTTAAGTCTGTGCTAACGCTGGCACTGTAAGTATAATCATGAGGGGTTGAATAACTGTTTGTAAACTATATGTAACATACGCGGTTGGGAGGGTGGTTATTTTATGGATTACGAATGAAAGCTTTAGGAATAAACCTTTGAAAAGTTCTAAAGTTACAAGCTTCACGGATTTTATTTTCATTCAAACCTACAAACATCCATTCACCAAGTTCCGGAAGCTAGCCATTTATAACAATTTTTTATAGCTTATTTAAAAAACAAAGCTACTAAAGAGCATAATAAAATATGACACTCCTGATGAGTGGAAATTTTTTTGTTTGCTTAGTTAACATGAGCAAAGCAACTAAGAGGTATATATTATGAATAGTAACTTTTAAATACATAATATTTATACACATATCTCATACACCCGTGTATTAATCGAACAAGTTTTGCCATTACATAGATATATAGATATCAGAATATTCACTTTAGCACTTGAATTATGCATGCAAGGAATGATCATTATGAAAAATGTAGAATTGTACACGTGCAGCATGCTCTACCATGCAGCCCCCATTACTGTTTTAAGAGGAGCAAGCTGACTGTTTGCTGAATAACAAAATCCTCAAAACTCAACGGAGTCAGTTCATCAATAAATCCCGTTTCCCCAAAATGAACCTTAATAATTGGACAGGACTTGAGAAAGGTTCGAAACCACCGGTTAACCTGCTTTTCCACTCGTCCTTTCAGCTCCTTATTAAGACGCTTTGAAGCCCGCAACACTTCCGCCATAATGCCATATATGACAAAAATAACAAATGCGCAGTCAACTGCGGTCATGCAATAGAATATTAACATTGGGATAGGCAGCTGGCTCCCAAACTTAAGGCAAGAGTAGAGACTGATAATGTGGACAACCATGCATGCCACCACAATAACGACATTCATGTAGCAGGCGTAAATCCAGCGGTAGTTTGTAGACATGATTTGAAGCTCCCGAAATATTATGACTTTGGATAGAGAGCGAGATTGTAATGAGGTATTTTTTAGAATCCATTTTGATATCATTTCCCTGTAGGAACGAATAAAAAAATTAATTATCAATTCTATAAACATTTTTACGAATGCAATTTCAGAAATTACTTTCGAAAAAGAAGAATGTAAGAGCGCAGACAGTGTCCTTTGAGCAAAAGTCCAATTGATAAATGGGCTGCAAATCCGCTCATCAAAAAACTCCAGTTGAAATATGAGACACCGACAACCAACAGCTTTCCCATGATTTCTTCCAACGACCACGTGGACGGAAGTGTAGTTCCGAATGTTGTTCGGGGACAATTCTGCAAAAGAAAGGAGCCAAGATGAACGGGCATGCAAGGGAGTCGAACAAGTTCCATGTGGTATAATAGTGGTAGCATAATTCCCGACATGGACATGACACGCATGATTCCTTTCGTGATGAATGTTTGCATATCTGTCGGACGCCATAACTTTACTGAAAATATAAAATATAATGTCAATTGCCATATAAAACTTTGTGGGAAATATTTCCACATTTTTATAGACTCACCATTCCGTTGTTTTTCAAATCTGAGCATCGCATTAAGATACGCCACAATTTCCTCCCGATGAGAGAAAAACACGTGATGAGTATAGCAGGTCATGAGTAAAGCGCTGGAAAACAAAATTGTATGCATTTTGACGAAAATGTTTGTGTACTTCCATGTCACGGCGACTTGGAACATAATTGAGGTAAAGTACACCAACGCGGTACGCAGCCGAATTTTGTGAAAAAGAATGCTGCGACTGCCTCTCAGCTCAAAGCAACTCGAGCCAGGGTTCCATTTGAAAGGAATACTTGCAAAAACAGCAGTAACCCGTAGATGTTCAATTAAAGTCGCGAGAATTCGTTCTGCGTTTAACATGATTTGCAAATTGAAAACGACCTGACTGATAAAATTGGTGTACAACGCCTGAAACTAGTACTTATTCTCGACTGTGGGTGGATTGTTCTTCACCAGCTAATCATCACGATTATCGTAAAACGTGAACGTTTTATACGTAGGTTGATTACTGATTTAAGATTTAAGTAAGCTTATACAAAAACCGACAATGCTATTTTATACATGGAAAGCTTGTGTAGTCCAGTTAATTATTAAAGTGTTGATGACGCAGAAGCAACGTGAGGTTTACTGTCAAAATCGAAATGTATAACATTCCATATTACTATTTTATTCCATTTACCATGAAGGACAATACCTAGACACCAGAAATAAATGACCAGCTTATGGCTTTATTGAAAAGTTGGTTTTATTTTCATAGATTCCACCTAGTTAATCCTAAAAGGTTCGTCAATTATGTAGACAGCAGACTCTCCCAAGTGCTGACTAGACAAGAATCTATGAATTGTTAGATTGATTTTGATAGATAGTATTGGAGACCTGGTTTTGGCTTGTTAGCTAGTTGCCAAAACTGCTTGCTGTCATTTATGGATCTATAGCTGATAATTTGATTTTTAATATGAATCGGCAATGATCCCAACTGGTGCTATTTTTCCTTTGAGTTTACATAGTTAAGGCATACATTTTTTCCGATGGACATACAAAAAAATAAATTGGTGATTGTGACAAGCTACAAAAACGAATGGAATATTTGAAATAAGCTATTCTGCCATTGTAACATGAATAATGTACGTAGCAGCAAACACGTGCCGATTCGCCAGAACTCTGAACCTCGTGAATCATACATACATAAATTATCACATCCTGATCAAGAACCTAAAGATCTCTACAAAATTTTGAAAACTGATCCGGATTGATGAACCGAATAAAAAATGCATACTCTTTCCGGGAGAAGTGGTTTTTTAACTCGTTCCGAATACGCAATAAGTGTGAAACATAAAACGTAGCGAATTTTTACTTTAGAAAGTCAGGTTTCATTACTTCTAATACCAGTGGTTAGGGCTATCCTGTCATTCTTTAATTTGATATAGAATAATATAGAACAATGCCGAGCTTGTAAAATGGAAATAGCTAAGCATCTAACTTAACTGTCGCGTGCAGCATCTAGTTCCCGTGTTCAATCGGCTGTTTGCACGAATATGAAAGATGCTCTGGATACAATGCACTCTATATTCATGAGTTCTTTGTTTCATTCATGATGATGCAAAACACAAATCCGCAAATTTCGTCGTATGTGGAAACTTATGTAAAATGATGCAGTTTTAGAAGTATTATGGAATGTTTGTAACAGGCATAGAGGGTATTTTAATGCACTAGACGACAATTAAATCAGAAAATTATTATTACGACCCCTTTCAAATCGAGACTATTACTCCATTGCAATTGCTCACGAATGAACTATGAAGACCATGTTACGGTCCTGTAATTACCGGAAAACGTAGTGTATGATACTTAATGGCTTTAAAAAATATAAATATGAGTTCACAATGCTTTCCAACACGCAAATAAAAATTGCCTGCGAATTAGATATAAGTAAGACTGATTTCTTCCGGACACAGTTTTACCAGTTAAAATTCTACTGGAATAAGTCCTGCAAAAAAAGCGTTAGTATCGTTGTACAACAATGAGAACCTTGCCGGTTGTCGTTGTGATCTTAATCGTTCTTCTTGAAATCCATGTGAGCTTCTAACAAATTATGTTATTGGTATCAAGCTTGTAAAGGGCAATGTATGTTTCCAATGAGACTTAGCTGCGTTATAAGGTTAGGCCACTTGAACACTGAGAA
>JAQGAP010004418.1:0-10518 GCA_034697805.1 Orchesella bifasciata
GGCCACAAAATCGTGGTCCCTCCTTTGTCTTTCAAGTAGCCCCTGCTCAGTTGTCTCAACTTACCCCAATATTCTGTGTGCTGCGTTTTACCTATAATTTAATTGTCTTTCATAATCAATCGTAAAAAATAGTCATTGGCGACCTCGAGTTTTGTTTGGTTCAAAATGGCTCGAACTTACTGTACTATTAATTACGTATTACGGAGTGCACTCCAAAATTGATAAAAAACATGACACTGTGCCGTAGTGACTGTGGAGCGATCCGTTTCTAGTACTT
This sequence comes from Orchesella bifasciata, assembly GCA_034697805.1. Classification (NCBI taxonomy): domain Eukaryota; kingdom Metazoa; phylum Arthropoda; class Collembola; order Entomobryomorpha; family Orchesellidae; genus Orchesella; species Orchesella bifasciata. Next base: position 278 of record JAQGAP010004418.1, read on the forward strand.
GTTGGAATTTATTGCTAGAAACGTGCCAACCTGAAAACTCTTTAAAACTGAAAAGCTGTCGTTCAAACAAAGAAACGCAAATAACGAAGTTGTTTACTATAAGGTTATTTGATGACTCTTTACATGATCACGGCCGCGTGATACTAGAATAATACTCAAACTGAGCTTCTAATGATATTAAATTAATGTTCCACTTTAATATTGGATAAATTTATCTAGTTTTATGTAAACTTAATAAATGAAAATATATTTGTTCTTAGCATGCATTAATGCATCATTTTACAATTACAACGGAATAAAGTATTAAATGCACAATAAAAATTCTATATATATTGACACTAAAATCAAAAGTAAGAGAATCGTTTTGGCGTGTGAAAATGTCCACAGAAATAGTAGAAATATTTAAAAGGAACTTTAATTTGGTTGGCTCCGTCCTGAAAAAACATGTTTACAAATACATTTTGGTATATACCATTAGATTAGTCTGGATTTGTTGAAGTATTAAAAAAAATTTATTTTACTAAATTCATTTGTACTAACTATGACCGTTTCAAGAGAACCCAGTATGCCAATTCCTTTTCAGGGTGGCTGTATTAGATCTCATTTCTTTTTAGTCTACGCAACTTGCGTAATTGCGTAAACTATTTCAGCATTATTTTTTACCAACAAAGTCACCAATGATGAAATGATACTTAATGCTTTTGTCGAGTTTACGTTATGTTGTCATCTTTTATTGAAGCTTGAAAGAACGATTTCCCAATGTCATATTGGGTAACTATTTGCATAATCAAGAGTTTGACTAAATTAAAGCCAACTATTGTTACCCATCTTCGAAGGTCGTATTGTTTCAAAATAGTTAGAGTCACACAACTCTCAAGTTTCAGTAAATCAGTAACAAATTTTACCTAAAATAGAACGGACAACCGTGTATATCAGTCATGGAAAATCTCTTTAAGCTCGAAACCGATTGTCGTGTTTCAGTAACGAAACATATACAAGGTCAACGCGGTATAAGCGCAAGAAACAAGGCAAACAGCGTTCATACCCGAAATTTTTGGAGTTCAACGGCCATCAAATCGCTAAGTCTAGTCTGGTCAGCCCTCAACCGTTTATTCAAAGCTGGAAGCTTCCTATTCATAGCCATCTTTATTATTTACCAAAGCACAAGCACCCATGAACCACTTGTAGAGCCACCTTTCGCGATTTTACGGCTAATCACGATGGCGTTGAAGCTTTATAAACTGCCACAATTTGAAGGTAAATAGAGTAATACAGAAATAGTATGCATTTTGATTCAATCTTCTAATCTTTGCTGCCTTGTTGTTTTTAGACGCATATAACAAGAATTGTTTCCTGGTTAACCCATATTATGAAGTCAAGGACGCTGACTGTCAAATGTGTTCCAATATTACAGAAACAATTGATCTCACTAGTCTAAACGAATCTGAGTTTCTGAAAACGTATCACCACAATGGAATTCCATTCATAATAAAAGACTCTTTTCAAACACCAATAAACCTGGATAATTTGAAGGAGATCCTTTCTGAAAGTCTCCATTTTGAAAATTATCCAACCGAAAAGTACTCGCACATAAAATTGTAAGTGTGGAAAATTCGTAGCAAATAGATTCAACAGTTTTCGTGACTAATATAAAACGATTTGTAATTTTTACAGGCAAACAAATCCGTCAAATTTACCAATGGGGTTTCGTAAGATATTTCCAGCTCCAGACTTCATACCTCGAAAGTCTCAGCTCTACTTTCAGCAAACCATTTACTTTGATGGTCTATCGGCTTCAGATTACTCATTGGTACGTTTGTAATTAGAAAGAATTTATGTTGCAAAATTCAACATTTTGTGCTCTATATTTGTTTCTAGCCCCCGACCTATTTTCAAAATACGATTCTTCTTCAAGCAAAAGGGCGACGTATGGTTAAACTTGTGCCAATTTGGCAATGCCAGTCTGCCTGTTCTTCCGTTTCGGTTGTACTTGAGCCTGGACATGCTAGTAAGCTATTAACTAAAATGGCGTTATTATTTTACTGTCGCATTAAGCTTGTAGATTTTACATGTGCAATTCTTTCTAGTGTACTACACTGAGTATTTTTGGAGGGCTTCCTCGGGACCAATTTCTGATGAAACGGAAAGTGAAGATTTCAGTATAACTAACGTAGGATGTTTCTCTCGGCCGACTCCTTCTTCCTAAGTTAACTGATTTTTTAAATAATGGCACTGATGATTAAGCCCAATAAAATGAATACCTTAAACATTGAATTTACAGTCCAAAATTTATTGCTAAATCCTTTTTATATATAAACTATTTAACGCTGAATGTTTCGAATTTTTAAAACATTGTACGATTTAATTTTTACCGCATTTTGTAAATATAATATTCATATATTTCACTGTACCAATACACACCGTGATTTTTACCTACGAAGTACTAGGATTTGTATTTAAAAATCGATTTTAAACCCACATACAAACAACCCAGCCTGTAACTTTTCAGTTGTCCCAAAATCTTTATTTACATTTGAGGAATCTTTCCAGTTAATGAGTTCAAAATGTTAAATTGATTAATTAACCTTGTAACTTTCAAAATATTCAGAATGTATAAAATGAAATGATATAATACTTTGTATCATCAAATATTGTTTCGTTTAGTTAGTTTAGAACTGTTAGTTAATTAGTTAGTTTTTATTTGACCATTTTTGTCATCAAATGAATTTATATTTTAACTTCTGTAAACATCAATTAGTTCAATTTTTGCTATTTGACATTCATTTATGAAACTATGGGGCAACTTTTTTTCTTTTCTTTTTTAAATTGCAACATGTTGGTGCAGTGAAAATGTTAGTTACACAGTCCATTTTTATATTGGTAGATTATGAAGAACATCAATCAATTTGAACATTTATTCAGGGACGCATGCTGTATTTGAGTTGTCATTAGTTTTACACACCACGTCATTTTATGATGATCGACCAAAAAATTAAACTCGTGATTATAGCACTAATGATTAATAAACCTAATTAACAATCATGCTATTGACTTAATATGTCTATGACTTGTACTCACTTTCCTACTCAGGCACAGGTTAGTTTAAATAAACTTAACTTGAATTTTAGACACATTTGTAGCAGTAAATCCTTGGCAAAATGAAATCAACGGCAATAGTAGCAATTATTTTATCTGTCGTTTTTATGCAAATATTATGCATGTGTAAGTTTAAGGAAAGAATATATATGTCACAAAATGAATTTACATTCAAATTCAACTGATTCTGTCTTTTTTAATTGCATGGTCTGTTTTCGACTAAAAAATTCGAAGGAAAAATTATTAATCAATTCAGGCTTTCAATATTATTATCAGAATGAATGATTACTCCTTTTGTTCAATTTAAACATTCAAGGGCCTAGACTAAATTTTTAAAAACTCGATAAGAAGTTGAACAAATGCTTGCATTTGTTACGGAAGAGCCATTTCGTATACGAGCTGATTAAAAAGTTGACAATGCACGCATTATATAAATAAAATATAGCTTTCAATTAGTGAATGTCAAAATGAAACCTACAAACCGATTCTTATGACTCTTTGCTTTCTTGACCTGCCAGGCCTTAAAATATCACAGGAAAGTCTTCTTCATCTACTGCATTCAGGTTGGAATAGCCAGCGAACAATTCAAGAATGTTGCGTTGTAGTTCTAACCAGTACACTGCATCGTGAAGTGGCAGACACTTATTGGAACACTTTTGGTGCAATGTTGCTTTGTCGTCCACAATAGACTATGTACTACTTCCACACATTTGAGGTACATTGTGAAAGACATAAAATTTTGAGCCAAATACAGAATTGTGCAGAGAGTATCGAAAAAAAACTTACTACCAAAGAGTTATGGATATGTGTTGAATTTCCCGTCCTGAGACATCCAGCGATCAGCCAATCAGAGGCCAGTGGATGTGCAGTCCAGCCAATCAGCTGTGCGAGGTGTGTGCTATTTTGCGCGTCAACAGTCTTCTGATTGGCTGATTACTGGACCATAAACTCAACACATCTCCATATCTCTTGGATAATAAGATTTTTCTGTTTACATTACTCTATGAGAATTGTGTAACCATTATTTTTTGCGACAGATAATTTAACTCAATGTGACAGAAATTGTTAAAATTTCGTGCATATTAAATATCAGATGCTTTTGGATGTTATTGCATCCGTTATGGCTTCCGTACTGAGCAGCTAAATGTTCCAATCGAACTTCAATTACACCGATATTATTGAAAACCTGAGTCTACCACCTGGAGACAGGAGAGAATTGGAGACCTGAATAATTTGTTTAGGGACGTTTGAATAATTATGTTTGTCCCGCACTCTTTTATTGATTTTACGGATCTAATGCTGCATACTTGCTATAGATTTCAAAAAAACATGAGGCTGAAATTTCGACTGATAAACAGAAAAAAATGAGTATGGCGTAAATGCTATTAGCACTGATCAGCACTTTCCTAAGAGCATGTTTATTGTTTTCAAGCCCAGCTTTTGTCTGTGCATTTGTCCCATATGTTGGTACTAGAAAAAAACAGGGAGCTTTGAAATGCTATTACCATCACTTACGATTAGTTTGCTAAATTTGTAATTCTTCATGAATATTCCTTACAAATTAAGAACAATATATCACTACAAAATGTGGTGTAAAAGATTTCCAAAGCAAAAACCAAATATAAATTTAGAATTTGCATAACAAAAAATACTGCAACATTCATTCAGTATTTATTGTTCAGAATTCGAATATTAAGTATGAATATAAGTAACTTTCTAACGGATCAATTACAAAAAACTCAATTCAAGAATAAATTTATAGCCACGCAAATTTACGATTGACGGAAGCAATCTCATAATGACACCGTCATTACATTAAATTATCCAATTATCGCATATAATACGTGATTATTTCATTACAACGCTTTGAGTTACTCATATCAGTTGTGAAAAGTTTCAAACATAGTTTTATACTACTGACAAAATGAAATCAAAGGCGATAGCAGCAGTTATTTCATGGACCTTTGTTCTCCAAATAACATGCATGTGTAAGGAAAACATATTTGTTACTAAATCACAATTTTACGTCCAAATTATCAATTTTTCTTTTAAACTATAGGGTCTGTGTACGACTACAAAATTCGTAAGAAAAACCTTGCTTTTGAATTCAGGCTTTCAAATTAGTAACTTGCGATCAATATAACTTTAATTTGATTTCCAAGAGCCCAGACTCAATTTTACTCGGAACCGCCCTCAAAGTTTACTGCAAGCTAAAACCAATGGTGGCTTCATGAAAGCAAGAGTCGATTCGTATACAAGTCAGTGAATTTAGCGATTGCCTGCATAAAACAAATTTTATGACTATGGATTCAAGATGATAAAATTAATTGATTCAAGAAAAATTTCAAAATGTAGAAACCGATGCGTACGACGGAATGCCAAACATGTGTTTCTCGCATGGATTCTACTACTGTGTTTCAGATAATCTCTGCCACAAAACTAAAGCAGAGGCTAAAGACTGTGTACAAACATGCAGTCGTCATTTAACCGAGCCATATTACTGTTCTGCTCTTGGATGTATTTTTAATTATACTAGTAGAACATGCGGTGGAGTAATTGCAGGTATTCAAACTTGATCGCTTTAAGTAAAAAATCAACCAAATATGAATCAAGGATAGCAAACATCACGGTTGCATGAAATGTTGTTAACAAATTGCAGCTTCAAGACGTTTTGCTCTTAACATGTGTGATGTTGAAACAACTGATTCAGATGGAAATTGGTATCTGAAAGATGAAAGAATTGGCCTTAATTGTTTCAAACGCCCAGATCCGAATAAAGTACGTAACATCTCGGATGCAGATGTCTTACTTTACAGAATGTCATTAATCGACAGGACTTCAATTTCCCTTTGGGTGCCTGTTCTGGAAGATGGAAACTACGAAATCGTTTTTAAATTTGCGGAGCCAGCTACATACACACTCTACAGGGTAGAAGAAAATTAATTTTAAGTATTGTAACCAACCATGTTATTACTTAACTGAGCATCATTTTACTAGGTGCATAATGGGACGTTAAATGGCATAACACTATTTTCCAACTCTCAAATTGCAAAAGGAACACCAGAATGGACAGCCATTGTTTTAACTTATCCCTTTTCCGTCTCCGACAATGTCAAAAAATTGACGTATAAAGGAAGCACTACCACTATAACAAATCATAACATACAGTGGGTCGTAAAACGAGTAGAACATTCTACTAACAAAAACCAAAATACTGCTCACGCTATCATAAATGCGATTTTGATCAAACGATTATAATAAAATACTTTGATGATGTGAAGATAAAGTGGCAAAATTTTAACCGCTGTTTTAATAATATCACACATGCTGAAAAAGGTCATAATTTTATGTACATATATTATATTAAGATATTTAAAACAACCCGAGTACTTTGAACCCGAGCCTTTATTATCATTGAGTAGCATGAATACACCATTCTATTTCATTCGTTTATTAGCTCGTGTAATTAATTTATGTCTATATTGCATTTCAGCAAGAGCCAGCAAAATTTAAGTAAGAGAGAATTGGTAATCACGATCACAAACTGTTCGTCATTAATATGTCGTTATGCTTCCTTTGTCAATAGCTTTTGCGCAAAGGAACAATAAAAATATACGTGCGTCATATATAGGCGATAGGGTGTAATTACAATGATGATGAATGATAATTACAAACATGACTGGTAGAGCAACAAGGACTCATTAGTTAGTTAACATCACAACATTCTGAAGAGAAATTGTTCCAGTTTTTCATAGTCTGAAACTTAAACACATCTATACGTCATGCTACGTCAAATCTTACCTTTGCTGCTATTCCAGGTAAAATACTATCTTGGAAACATATGGGTATAAGATTACTGCCATGGATCATTAAATATTTAAAAGCCTTAATTTCAGGCATTCATTAGAAGTGGCAGTTCTTTCGACTACTTTGAAGCAATTGATGCTTGTCTGGAAGGATTTCCAATCTTCGATGGTACGCTAGAAAACCGTCCAGGAAACCGTTACACATACAACAAGTGTAAGGAGGCAGTTTATGTAAGATTTAATCTTCATCTTTTAAGCATTTGTATAATATTGCACGTTAATAAAGAATACTCTTTGGATTCAAATTCAGGAAGATCCATTTTGTCAAAAATTTTGTTTCATGCAAGAGGGCGCATTCAGATTTAGGTGCGAAAGACACTATCAGGCCCCCACCGAGGAAAGACCATGCTACATAAGTCCAACGCCCGTGGATTATGTTTACGACCTATGGACTGGTGTTTATGCTCAAGGTAATGCTAAATGAGTCAAATACCATCGCATGACTACAATTTTATATTACCGTTGCACAACTGTATCCAAACCATATTGTAAGGCGTAGTCTTGATCCAAGGTAAAAATTATAATAACAACGTTTCGTCATCTTACGATATTAGATGTACCCGTGTCAAAAACCGTCCTGGAAAAGTTTAAACTAAAGGAGGGAACAACCGTTGCGGAGGCGAGAAATTTGATATATAGTAGCGTAGAGAAAATAATTTCTCGGTGTGATTTCAACGAAAGTATGTGCGTTACATAGTTTCAATATAAGCACGATTTGAGTCAACGTTCTGAAAAGAGATTAATATAACATTTACAGATCTAACGATGTCGACGTATGACGACAGTTTCGTTAAATGCCAAAGCTTGCCACCGAACGACAAAATAGAGCTAGAGAAGTATGTAAGTTGCTTGGAAAATGCATGGGTAAGCAATTAAAGAAATTATTGAATTATATTCTAGGTTCATGAGATTTTTATATCGAATTGTAACACGTCTAATATCATTTTCAGAAAACTTGTGGCGAAACAATTGAGTAGCGAATCGTTAAAGTGAAGTCTCAAACGTTTTGAGCATTAAAGGCTAAACAAATTGGTTTGTATTTTATAGAATAATACGCATTCAGAAAGAACGGATGGAAATTTACCAGTGTTTTTTCACCACCAACCCTAAATTTCCTTAAATCTTGCATATATCTCTGAAATAATACTACATTGTAACTCCTAAAGCTAATTTAACCTAAATTCCTACGTGTAGTGAAAAATGCAGGTAATTTAATATTTAATTTAATAACCGAACCAAGTTATGCACCAAGAAACCCGAATTTTGAAACCCAATCATATTTACCAAACCGGTCATTAGAGACACAGCCAAGCCAAAGCATATTTATTCCAACATTTAATGAAAACGGCATAATAAATGCTTTATTATATTCGCTTTAAGGAGGCAGACCTTGGTATAATGATCTGAAAGGTGTTATAAACATATATTTCCCAAATGGGGAGACGTGGTCATATGATTTAGTGAAATGATTACAAAGTATGAAACTAGAGCAGTTTAATGTATGCAAAGTATGTGCAAAGTAGTTTCACATGTTTCTCATATAAACTTTTGTTTGATATTGAACGACGACCATGTATTAGGGTTGCCGTTTTTCCGGTTTTCCGATTTTGTAAACGTTTATTCCGTTTATTTTTACGGTTTCGGTTTGGTTTTCGGTTCGGTTTCCATCCCTAACCGAAAACGGAAAACCGCGTTTCGGTTTCGTTTCCGGTTTTAACAAAATAGCTTAATTTTAACAAAAACCAATGCTGAAAACTACTTACATAACCTGATTTTATTATTGCATTCCCTGTTTTGATATCAGAGTAACAATGAATTACTTAGAATGTATGCCTAACAGCAACAAAATGGAGATTTATGTTGATTTTTACAAGTTAATCGTATTTCTTCCAGTTTAAAATTCTATAGTTTTCATTATGTTGGGGTGAAAAATTAAGAGAGACATATAAATTGTATCCCACATGCCTGAATTATTCAACACTGAAGTCTTTTTGATAATATTGATGAATACTATACTAGAAATTGCTTTGTTGTACCATAACATTTTAGTAAGTAGTTTACAGAGTAAATAGGCAGCAATGAAATATTTTAATTTTAGAATACTGAGAGAAAGGAACTATTAAACAGTTTAAATACTGCGTGAAAATACTATTGCACAGTAAATTGAATATTACAGTACCAAGGATTCGTAGACTAGGCCGGGCTCCTATAGCATCCTGCCTATAAGCGGTGCATTGGTGTTTACATGGTGTTTAGCAGCTGATGAGCTGCTTATATATATAAAGAAGTGCACCGCTTATAGGCAGGATGCCTATAGAGCTCGGCCTACTCTACAAATCGTTGGCTCTGTACTTGTAAATTTATTACTTTAACCTGTTCCTGGTGTACTACATAATACATTACCTTATGAAAATATATATGGAAACCGGATAACCGTTTACGATTCGGTTTTCGCTCCTAACCATAACCGACTCCGGTTGTCGGTTCAGTTATTTTAATAAAACGTAAACGGGCCCGGTTTTTAACCAAAACCGGAAAACGGCAACCCTACAGTGTATAGCAACTCTGCTCTGAACTACCTCTTCTAGCATTCCTGCACAATTTTTCCCAATATAACTCCAAACTTTCATACATTCAAATTGAACTTATAAGAACTGGTTCAAAGGTTATGACATCTGTAGAGCCTTCTCAAGGTTTCGGAAAATTGACGGTAACTCGATCATTACAAAACAAACGGCTGTTTGTATTGTTTGCTCAACGAATTATACTTAAAACTAACAAACAAGAGAATAACTGAGCAAATTTCAACAGCAACCAATGCATTTTCAGTATTGGCGAAGTGAAATTGTGGATTTACCAAACTCGTAATAATTGCTACGGAAAGTTTTACCCGGGTAAATCTTGCCCGTATATGTTTTCCATGCCAAATAATGCTTCTCCACTCTTTTGGTGGAAACGGGGAGTCTGAAATAAGAATTATGTCGGATGAGAAGATCCGCTGCTGCTATTTTGAGAATACATGGTTTTTACACATAAGAACATGAGAATTTTTGAGTTTACAAACGTAGACAATGATAAGCCTCCATGAACATGACATGTATAACGAATTAAGAATATTCTGGTTATAGTACAACGCATATACTTATATATAGTTTTTGATCCGACATAAAGGTAAACGCATTTAGATGTGAATGTTACCCTTCACACGAACCTTATGATTAACATCTTTGGTATGCTTGGTGAATGGTTGGTTGTATCTACTTTTAGCATGATGAAGAA
>JAQGAP010004419.1:0-10518 GCA_034697805.1 Orchesella bifasciata
TCTGGGTTGAGAGCAAAATGGCACCAGTGGGCAGTTTGGAACAAAAAGCTGATTGATAAACTGTTTCAGAAACAGCATGTCGCAAAACCAGACACTATTGACATGGACAAAATTAGATTCATTCTGTTGGTGTTCATAGTTTTATTGCTAGTTTCTTTTGTACGCTTTCTCGTAGAAGTTAAATTATTTTGTCTCTTGAGAGTTAATCATTCGTCTAAAAAATTCTTTGAACGTCTTGGTATCTGTATCCAAACAAACAAAAAACGAGCAAATAATAACAAACAAAAAACGAGCAAATAATAACAAACAAAAAACGAGCAAATAATGTAAATGTAATAGAAGTTGAAGGTGAAGCTAAAAATGTGACTTAGCTAGGAGTAAACAAGCTTATAACTAATCGTAAGTTCGGTTGGGTACAGGTCATCTGCTGTTCTGCTGCGTCTACGTAGAGTATTGACAGAAGAATGTATGCACCAAATTAACAGTGCCTTTAATTGGATGTAACTCGTGCTTCAGTTTGCTTTGAAGAATTTTGCTATCAACCGGTATTGAATTGTCATTAAATACTATCTATGTGGTAAAGGTTAACAAGCTAGCATATAGCTTTATTGAAATTCTAAAATCCTGACGTTTGTGGCGACTGCATATGCTTCATTAGATCAGTTCATAGCATGCAAAAATATGTTTTTATACTTCCTCTTGCATCAACCAATTATAGAGAAACGTTTGGTACTAAATGATGTCATTTTAAACCATGTCACACTGCGATGGAACTAAGGTAAGGCGGCTGAAATTATTTTGAGACAAATTTTGAGTTTACTTTTAAAAGTCGCTTGTCCAACTTGGTTTTTATGTTGCATATCGTCGATGAGACAATAAAATGATGTAAGTCCTGATAAGTGCATTTGTAAAATGATGTAAGTCTTGAAGTGGGTATTTGTAAAATGATGTAAGTCTTTTTTTGTGCATTTAAAAAATGATGTAAGTCTATAGGAATTCCTATAGACTTACATCATTTTACAAATACCCGCTTCAAGACTTACATCATTTTACAAATACCCACGTCAAGACTTACATCATTTTACAAATGCACTTATCAGGACTTACATCATTTTATTGTCTCATCGACGATAGACCTTTTAGGTAATAAAGTGAAAGTTGGGCGAAGTATCGATTATAACTGCTTTCGTACTTCTGTTCATTAGATCTGAACAATTTCTGTAAGTCTTCCCAGATTTTTGTAAGTTTACTTTTAATCAAACATTAATACGGCGTGGGCCGGAACCAAAAACCGTTCGAGTATAACCCATCAACTGAAAAGGATATGTGTGATTCGGATATGTTGTAATTAAAATTGCCCCGAAGTAGTAATTGCTTCGATTCCTCTTTCCCACGTCAACAGAAAGGTAAACAGCATCGATTCACTAAATTCTGAATACCGTTCTACAAACACTTGTGTTTCAGCTACAATTACTGCTTCTAATTTTCTATTTTAATGACTACAAAATCGTGTTTCCTAATATTGGCTGTGAGAGTAGAAAATCGATTCAATGTACCTATTTTCCAACGCTCCGCTACAATGGAAGGCTTCCTAGGAATTAGGGAACGGTAATAAAAACATCTCAAAATAGATCCTTTTCGTGTCTGTAAAACGATTTCGGATTGGCGGATGGATAGAAGTGCTTTCTGCAAAGAATGACGGGTTTTCTCTTTTTTATTTAGCAAGGAAAGTTGAATAGATTGAGTTTAAAAAGTTGGTTCTGGCAAAACGTAAAAAAGATACATTACGTAAGTCTTTACAAGTACTTGCGAGAGAAACTGTGTTAATACTCAAATCCTTAAAAGTTCACTAAACACTCGTCGCATTCCCAATTAAAATTACTAAATAGCTTAAAAGATTGTATGGACATAAAGCCACTAATTTTGGATAAGCTTTTACTAGTTTATCAATCCTGAAAGTTTAGCAGTAAAATAAGATTAGAACTTTAAATTGAATAATGTGCTGTTAGATAATCCGAGTATCTAGAAAATCAAAGACAGATGACAAAGCAACTTGTAAAAAACTTTACAGTTAGAACGTCTTTGCAGAATAAATTCAAGATTTTATAGCTTAATTTTTAAAAGTCTATCACTCCCATTTGTTTTTTACATTTTTAGGGATATATTGACACATGAATCATCCTGGCATGGAATAGAAGTTACATGCAGTCAAGCAACTAAATGAAATTTTTACTACCCCAATTTTTCCATATTATTATCAACCACATCTTACAAGCCATTACGAAGAGATAATTTTAACATTGACGAGCAACAAATTTTTTGATTTGCATTGCATTTTGATTTGAAAAATTTGATTTTTGATTTGATTTGAAAACCAGCTTGCGGTTGGACAAAGAAAACAAGACGAATGGACACTACATTGGCGAGAAATTGATGTCTGAACGTTTTCACAATAAAATGATATACCTATCTAATACACTTTCCTTCGAATTTATTACCAATTAAAAAAAAACCACCTCCCAATAATCATATATGTGATGGCCAAATAGCATTTAAAAATAAATAGAATTGCTTCATTGAATTTTTCATTTGAAGACAATGTGCAAAGGTGCAGAGAGAAAAGGCGTGTGCACCTTTCTTCGTGAAAACTGAAGTTATACTGAACTCACTTTGGCTCGTCCTGTCTGCCTATATGGCTCGCAAGCTCTCGAAGCCCCATGCAAAAACAAATTCTTCCTCAAAACTAGTATAGTTCCTGCTTTCTCCGATGCATATACACAAAAAGCTACGTCAAGTTGAAACAAGGCAACAACTCTCTACATAGAGAAGTTTTAGGCATTCTGAACCATATCATCATGGAAGAATATGGAGAATCTTTGCCAACGTTCAGGCATTAATTTGTATGCTATTTGTATGTATTTGTAGTGAAGTTATCAACGATATTCTTGGTGCAAGCCTGCAAGCACATTTTCGTTTACATACCGCAAATATTTTAAAATTTTTGTAAATTCATATTTTATGCAAAGAAAAATTCAACACCGTCATTCAAATAGACAATATGCTACATATGTATATGTTAGCAATCTAATAGTACGAAGATATTATTATGAGAAATATAACAAAATTTTGCAAGAGTAACACAAAAGTTCGGTGACAACTGGAAAGCCAGAAAAGTGATTCTCATAAGAAGGTTGTCCCACTTATCGTTAGTAATGGTTGTAAATAATACCATTGAGTATTATTTCTAGCACGTGCTGAAGCAACGATTACGGTTACGATGAGCTGAAACTTGGGTTGGTCAATCTGTTGCTTTCACTTCAACCAAGAAAGGTGAAAATCGTGATTTACTTTATAATGTTCCGTGTCATCCATTTGGGATGTTTAGATCGGGCTTGGCGTAAGTCTACAGTCCAGAAGCCAAACTGATAGTTGGGCATTGAGTTCAGGAGCATGAATTATGGAGTATTATGCAATTCCAAGTAATACAATAAATTCTCAACAATAACAGTTTATGTGTAAGATAAAGGAATAAGTTTTATTATAGTCAGTTCAGCAATTGGCAAGTAAACCCTATTTCCAAGTGTGACCAAGCGTTATCATACCATATCAAGTCATCATGGAATTAGTATTTAAGGTTGACAGTTTTAACATAACAGCGGGAAAGGAATCTCTGGTACCAACCAGTATTCCAAAAATGTTGAGAAGAAGTGAATATTTAACGCTGTTATATGCATTTTTGGCAGTTCTTACAATAATTATTAATGTTGCGATTGGCATAGCGTTGTGTGTACTAATAACTCAGCTCGTTTTCTTGGTTTGGGAAAAATGTTCAAAATTAGGAACAAGAACGGCAACAGGACGTAACAGACTTCCAGAAAGTGAATGTTTAAATTGGGATTCAGTTTCTGAACCGGGAGTAATAATGGTAGTACTCTCTTCAACCGAACTAGATACCAGTGATAATCGCACAATGGTCTCATATGGAGAACGCATATCGGTCCACCAACCACAAGAGGAAAGAAATGAAACAACATTGGAAACACTTGTGTAGGGAAACCACTATGAAAGTGGGAAATGAGTGAATAGAAATATTGAACCGTTGACAAATTATCTTTAAAACATTTTACAATTATGCGAGACCTTTTTCACGCAGTTTACTGGAAACTCGTATCATATTGGGTTCGAAAAGGAAATTTTGAAAATAAAGTCGACATTATAAGCAACCAATGTGTTTATGCTGAATTTTTAATGTTATGACGTATAAACAATTGGATTAGAACAACTGTTCCAAAAAACGTTGGACTCTTTCACCACAAAACTGTTAGTTTTATAAAATAAGCACAGAGGTAAAGTTGCAATACTGATAACAGTGGCATTCGTTTGGGCTATGTTGATAATATCATGGATTCTCAGTTTGCCCCAGGTAACTGTTTTTCTTGCTTTTCAACGGCAACAGGTATTTTGATGCTATTTGTTTCAAAACAGGATTACACCTCCCATGTCGAGGTTAATCCCGAATCTAGACGGTTTGAGCAATGTGTTACCTTCAAGTCCATTTCCGTCCAAGAAGTTGACCTGGACTACAATTTTTTGGGTTTTCATTTTCTACCCCTCATACTCGCAAAACTAATAATAAAATTGGCAATAAGCAAAACACCGCTTGCTTGAAAATATGCTGTTTTGCTATTTAAGCAGCATCTGGCTGCTCAATAATTTGCTGTTTTGCTTTATTGAGAAACTTTCCTACAGAATTTATTTTTTTTTCATAAAGCAAACCAGCACGAAAAAGCAAACACCTAAACAGCAAATGAGTAAGAATTTTATAGCAAAAAAAGGCTTATTTGTCAACACTGAATATTATTCGGCTGTGCTCGCATCCTGTAGAAGATCAACTTCGTCTACGGATTTAAACCAAATGGTAAAGTAATGATGAAATATTCTTGATTGTGTGATGTGATCTTGTGATCTGTATTATTGAGTATATATGCGAGATTTATTAAGTTATAATTCTTATTGTTTACCGTTTATCCTATCCTAATTGCTTTGAACTATTGCCTTTTTTAGACGTTCGGCTTTCGAGGTCAAATGCGGGAAGTTTGCGTCACAAAGCAATGAGGAATGACTCCAACTGTTGTGGCTACTTTCTTCCTCTATAATGTCGTGTTCTTGTGGTGAGTAGGAAGTTGTATATATTTTTAGATAACTAATATAATGTTTATTTCTGCTTTCGAAACATTAAAAAAGGATGTATATGGTTTATTCCGTTACGCTAGAGAGAATCTGTTTTGTTTTGTTTCAACATATAAAAACGAGCGAAATATTTAGGTGAGTCAAGCTACTTACGATCACGACTATCATTTTTCTACACCACACATCGGATTGCTGTACAACAAACAAACAAACTAGTCCACTTCATGAAAAAAAAATTTAGTGACAGTTTGAAATTCAAAATTTCACACTTCTTATCTGAAAAAGGTTTTCACTAACAGATGGGGAGACAATTTAAGCAACGAATATCAATATGTACTTTTCAACTGCTCAAAACCTTTAGTTCCCTGTGATGTGAAATCAAAGTCACTTGTCTGAAAATAGATAAAACGTTTTTTTATATGTTCAAAATAACCGCCCACATTAATTTGTTGACACGAAAAATGATTAATTTTTAGTTTGATGATGAATGTGAAAGTTGGTAACGTCGCAGTAAATTCAACTGCGTATCACACCAACTCTAAAGCAGATACCTTGTTATTTTCCAGAAATATGTATGAAAGCGCCCCTTAATTTGAAAGTAGGCGTTATAGAAGCACAAGTTTCAAAGCCTTTTGACACTTGTTGCAACAAGTCTAGAGATGTATGCGCTTTTGATCTTATGGGACCTTATGTTCATTAACAATGTGAAGCCGACTACTTTCCTCAAACTTCGCTATACGAAAACTCACCTGAAACGGAACAAAAAGCAAACATTAAACTCCTGCAACCCACTCTTCCTGGTGTATGAAACCTGTTGAGAATAACAACTGTTTGGACGTGTACGTGCTTGTGCATGAAAAACAAATTGAAAGGCAATGAGCGGGTGTATGCAATTCATCCTTGAATAGAAAGTTTCTAAAATTTTAAAGCGAGTGCAATTGCAGGATCCATATTTTTGTGAGAAATGTTCAAAGATGTAGCTATAAAAATAAACATATTGATAAAATGCAAGTGAAATCTTCAAATCTGTTTGTAAAGAAAGGCGATAATTAGATGGAGAATGTCGAGAGTACAAGAATTTTGAAACGGGATTATCTAACAAGGAAACTTATTTCTACTTTTGGAGGTAGAAAATTATATTATCAGTTTGAGGTTCAGCATGTTCATACCTGCAAGACGCAGATTGAAAGAAATAACTAAGAACTACGTCCTCACATGGCTTTGAATTAAAATAAACCCAACAAATCGAGAAGTAGCCATGTACCTTTAGACAATATTATTACGTAAATTTGTGACTTGAGAATGATAAATGAAATCTTCTATGAACTAGCTTTCATTTGATACTTCACAACCCAAGTGGGTCATTTGTGCGTGACCTTTGCCGACTGTCTGACGGCATTGATGTAATCAGTACTCCATTACGTTTCGAATGATATACATATATACAAAATTTGAATTAAAATATGTGCCAATCTTCATCGTGTTTCAACATTCGTTATGGAGTAACTCCACAAGCTTTAGAGAGCTACTTATAGTAAAGTTTTTAAAGAAATAAGATGCATTTTGTCATGACCATAGATTGCTTTGATTCCTTAAAGGTACCCTTATATTTACTAAAAATGAGTGAACGTGAAGTAACCAATTTGGGCTGGGGGCTGAAAACATGATAATTCAGTATTTGGTTGCACTTGAGTGGAAGTTATGGAGAACTTAAAACGTTCGTACTGTTTTTGTTTGCTAAAAACAAATAATAATTTATATAAATAAAGGCGCAAAGTACACAAACATAACACCGGAATATAGAATAACAACATTTTCAGGTCCAACTCATTCTATTCCAAGAAGAAGAAAACTTGTTTCAACTCCCAGATGAAAGTTTAAGGAACAAACGTATACCAAAGATTTTATCAGGTACAAACGGAAGAATATAATACTTTTTTGACTGCTTTCCAAACGCAAAGGAACAGACCAGGGCCGTCGGAGCTAAGAATCACTGACGCATCTCAAGCTTAGGCGAACCAAACAGACAACAAAAAATGAGGCGGGATACTTAAGCGGCTAAATTTTTTTTGCATTATAATTTTGCTTTTGTTATACTTTTAATACGCCTTCGATTACATTTTTGAAATATTCAGAATAGGGGCTTGAAATCACGGAGAATTCATTGGTAATCACCATTTAAGTTAATCAATCATGGTTTAACCATGTTTGTCTATCGTAAAAACCGAAAAACCAGTATAAAACAATAACAAAGACAGCTGCAACAAAAATAAGAACAAAGAAAGCATCCCGCCTCATTTTTTGTTGTCTGTTTGGTTCGCCTAAGCTTGAGATGCGTCAGTGATTCTGGGCTCCGACGGCCCTGGAACAGACAGAACGTGAGCTTGCACAATCACCAATTTCATTTTATCATTTGTATTAAATTCCGTCTTCATTTCATGGCATTATTTTTGCTCTAAAGGATTGAGATCTCGTAATTTCATCACTCGAAAGGTATTTCAACATTCAAATGGAAATAAAAGTAATTTATACCGGAGTTATTTTGTAAATAACTCATGTGTATTCCCTGTCAAACCAGTTTCTTTTGATTTAAAAGAAATATAAAAATATTTATAAAACATGAACAGTAAATATGCAAAAATCTCTGGTTTTGTGGAAAAATAAGTTATGTTCTGGGTTCAAATTCAAACAAGCTTTTTAACATGAGATCCAAACTACATAAAAAAAGTTGACAAGCTTTTACTTGCTTTCTCTTTGAAATATTACCTGTAAACATTACATCATTACGCCGCTGTGATACTGGAATGCTATGAATGTTTACAATTTCATTTCTCAACTTATACATTCCAACAAGAAATATTTACATAAAGAATTTCCGCCCTTCATACTCTTTTCCATTTCGTTATTTCAGTTAATAGATGTCTTACATGTACGTTCTTAGAAACATGAAATCACATCAAGCTGAGTTCCTATTTTTTTAGGAACAAATACTCATTCCCCAGCAAACGGATTCAATGAGTTTATTTGATACTTCATTGAGCCAGATCGTTGAAAAATAATGGACATCTCAGGATTGGCCGTGTAAAACATGAGTCGATTCGGTGGACATGGCAAAATTTGCTTGCAATGAAGCAAAACGACATTTCTTAAATGTAGTGACAGCTGCCTGTTCATCTCCTTTCGTCTTTGAAGGCATAATTGGTTTCCAATAACCATTGTTTCCTTTAAACACAAAACAGAGTAACATGGTATTATATTATTTCAAGCAAGCTGGTATATAAAAACGCTTCTAAATATTAATTGGTTGACTTGCTTCCTAAAAACGGTTGAAAAACGGTCTCAATGTCAGTTTTCAGTAGGATTCGCACAACAGTTTGGGTAACTTGCTTAACATACTGAATAAAAATGCAAAAACAAGATTCGAGCATGCATGCTCACGTTCACCAAGCCGCTACGCATCTCATAATATGTGATTGTATGTCATTTACCAAAAACATGCACAGCTAAAGAGCCCAGATACTGTAATGCCAACGATATTCCGTTGTCAAATGAAAACCCGAACTAGCAAATGAGAATTAAAATCGATAAATATATTTGAAACTTCGTTGAGATAGCATTTTACAAAAGAAGAAGCATTGCAGTATTGACCTTGCCCTCTAAAACGGCTACTGTTTAATTTTTTTTGATTGTTTCCACTCTGCAATTAAATCTCAATACTTGTTCATAATACAAATGTTGCAAATAGGAAGCATAGTAGAGTATGCATCGATTTGAAAGTTTATTTCAAAGTAAACGAGCATAGTCAAGTACACGAAATTGAATTATTTTTTTCCGTTTGTTTTTCAAGGAGCCTGATAAGTTGCATTTACAGATATTGTTTGCTAAAGATCACAACTAGTTATTCCACAACAAAGGAAGGAACACATTTTCCTTCTTTTACGTGACATACATTGGCCAGACTGGTGTCGTTGCCTTATTTCAAAAATTAGTTGTACTTGTTGAAACTTGGAAATGTAGTGAAATTTTGGTTACTGCAACTACCAACTGAGAACCGCCTTATAAAGTATTATGTAGTCAAAAATATGAATGCATTATGCTTTATTCAGTGAAAATATCTGGTCTTATTAATTTTTAAAACTTGGCTATAATACCGGAAATTTCCATTGAGGCTTTTATTCTCTCAAGTGAAACGGTACAAAATATGCTTTCAATTTGATGGGAGACTGTTTTATAAGCTGCCATGAAGAATTATTAATGAGCCTCTGGTAAATAGAAAGAGCCCAGAACTACTGCATCAAATTAATTATCAGAAATAGAATCCTCCGAGTCAAAATAAACTTCACTATAATATCATAAGGAAAGCAGGAAGGCAATAGGCTTCAAGAATGCAAGCGTTCTTTTCCAGCCAATAAGAATCTCTAGAGCTTCAAACCATCCACATGATCAGTAATAGAGTACAAACGAAACGGGACATTCAAAAGAAAATGAAACTATATTCGGGTCAATCAATGGTAGACACATTGCAATACATGTCGGCATTAATTTTGCACTAGAATGAAATCATTTCATGATCTTCCTTGTTTTCATGGCTTTCAGTTAATCAGTAGGATGTTCCATCCGGTTATGGTGCCGGTTTAAATTATGGACAAATATTTTTTCTAGTACACAAATGCTACTGAGAAGCTTTGACGAAAACAAATTATATAAGAGGTACCATCATACGATGTTCACAACCACCCACCTTGCTTGGGAACGGAGTGAACTTGCACAAATAGCCAGCTGGAATTCGGCTCAGAAGTAGTTGAACAGCGCGAGCACAAACAAGGTAATTCTGCTACTCAATTCCATGAGTAATTCATATTCAATGACAGACCAGGATAAAAATTTCTAGTCCCAAGCACAACTGAATATTTGTAGTTTTAGAAATAGCAAGGGATACCAAGTGTCTTAACATTTGCAACCCAACAAACGGTGTAAACATGAACTTATTAACTGATTTACACGGTTGGAATTTGACGGAAGTGAACAATTCAACGCATCCAACGACACAAGTACCAAACACCCCGTCAAACAATGATTGGTTGCGACCTGTGTTTCCTTACCTCGTGTTCATTACAATGGTAGTGTACGTCGTATGTGCTTCACTGCTTTGCATCACGGTGCTTACGAACGCCAGTTGTTTTTGTGAAAGATATAAAGACTTACCTGCACATTTTAGTGTTCCTACAACAACTAGACATTACAGAATCCCAAGACGAGAATACATACCCGACAACTTTGAACTCCAACCAGTTTTCATTAACCTCAATGGTCCAGGAGAAAACTCCA
>JAQGAP010004420.1:0-10516 GCA_034697805.1 Orchesella bifasciata
GGAACTGAATAGAAAATTGCTGCGCAATTCACACCGCGTTTACGACATTCGTACCACACTTTCACTGACCCCAGGTCAAAACTACCGGGTGGCCATTCTTGTGATGACATGCTTACCGATTTTTATAACTATATTTAACTGGAATTAGTTATAATGACAAGTTAAAACAGAAACTTCTGTGATTGGAACCGTGAGCCGTGTGTGTGCTTCACAAAACACAAGAATAATCAACTGTTTTGTGTTTATCCCACATGTCATTCCTTCTCGTATAGTTAGGATACACTCAACCACCTTCTGCTTCCCTTGCTTACTCATCGCTTCAGCAACACAGAGGAGAGCTATATAATTGAGCCGAATCGCTTGGTATGGCAAGTTTACATGACGGTATCATATGCGTAGGAAATTTTGCATTGATGACAATAATATGCATACATTGAATATGCTTGCTTGTTACTCACGAGCTCACAAGAAAAATATCACCTTAACCAAAACAATTTAGAGCCGAATGCAAATACTTTATTTATCAGTGTAATAATCCTTATGAAAACAAAATGAAATAATTTAGAAAAGATTTGTATTGCAAAGCGTCCCAATGATCAGACCTGGATATGGGAAATTGCTCCATCAATGTTCCTGTAATTATAACACAAAATAATATTAGTAGCTGGTATAAACTACATTTGAAATAACTGTGGTTGATATTTACTTACTCCTTGATAAACAATGAAATCTCTTTCACAGCATCCTGCATCCTGTGTTTTTGAGCAAGTTGAAAGAAATTCAACATATTCATGGGGTTGCAGACGGTTGTCAGCTTCTTCTCACAGAGCTTGAGGAGAGCTTCCAGCTCATAGTCTCCACCTGCAATGATGAGCTCCTCAAGGACTTCTTCTCTTCCCACTTGATTATCATCCAATTTTCCAGTGTACTTCCATTTGAGAATTGCCATGAGTGGCTTCGCGTTCACGTCTCCTATTTTGATTGCTCCAGAATAGTCATTTCGCTTGGTTTGCTCCTCAAGCAGGGCCTTGAACTTGGAGCTTCTTGCAGCCAACACGAACTTGTGAGCGTTGATAACCATTCCGTCCTTGCTTTCCAGTTTGATGTCGGAATGATTATCGT
Organism: Orchesella bifasciata; assembly: GCA_034697805.1. Lineage (NCBI taxonomy): Eukaryota > Metazoa > Arthropoda > Collembola > Entomobryomorpha > Orchesellidae > Orchesella > Orchesella bifasciata. The sequence continues at coordinate 1,123 of JAQGAP010004420.1, forward strand.
CTTGGTCATACATCCGTTGGAAATCCACACCAATCCCAGGCTCCACATCAAATTCAACTTTTTCACATGATTTCGCTGATGACGGAGCATCGACACTGAATAGTTGGACAGTTATCCCATAGCGTAAATCAGTAGGCCTGTTGTAGATGGTAGGAGGGTAGCGAGTTTTAAATAATACTTCAGCCTCAGCCATGGCTGTAGGATGAGTACCATAACGAACTGGGTTTGGTTTCCGGGTGGAGGACAAAATAATGAACTGCTCAATTACAACCCGCTCCTCACCAAGTTTGTCGAAACAAATACTTGTCCATTGTTGTCCATTTGTTTGTGATGTCATGTATCCAGCAGGACCTTGTTTGGGTTGCATGTCGCCATTCAGGTGCTGAATGAGTACTTTTAGGTTGAATCTCTCATCAGTTTGGCAAATCCGTGGCTTGTTTGTTAACTCCCGAACAAAAAGCGATACGATCTCAACTTCAACAATGCTGTCCGGAACGCAATGTTGAGGAGTGTGAGTGGGGTCAAGTATTTTCTGGTCTTTAAAAAAGAAGCAGAAGACCCTGTCATCACTCAACCTGACAACACAGTTTGCAAGTTTCTTCATAACATCAAAACTGCTAGGGACCTTCCAGTTGTTCAGTTCCCAAACGGCTACCCCTTCCCTCACAAGACAGAGCTGTAAAATATTCAATAAATAATGTAAAAATCTGGTTTCAACTAAACCAGTCATGCAAATATGATTACGGCGATTAGTGGTAATATTTTTAATTAATTATTGGCAGCTACTACCTCAAAAGTTGTTACAGGCGCATTTTTATATTTGTTTTCACTCGGATTCTGAACTGCGCTCATTTTTCCGAACTCTGACAAAAAATAAGGTATTGATAGAAACTGGAGAATTGTTGGCGTTGACAGAGATTTAATAAATAATCTACTTGCGTGTCACAAGAAACTTTTTTTATTTTATTGACAACAATCAATTTTTGCCTTGTTCTTCAATCAGCTATTTGGCTGGAATCAGATGGGATTGTGATTTATGTGCATTGAAAAATGCATGTTTTACACCCATTTTTTTCTTGCATCAGCCCCTCTGCCTACAGCTTGTTTCTGTATTTAGCCCCTTTCTAGTGCGAATTTGCTTTGGTTGCAGTCACCGTTCCTTAAGAAAATGCATGCTAGTAGAAACAAAGGCCATAGCGTCCTTTCAGTAACAAAATATATCCTTAGATTTTGTCATGGCACTACCAATCATGCTCCTGCGTTTTGAATTATGATAATTGGTTTTAATGATTAATTTTCCAACTCGGCATTGGAACTGGATGAACAGTCCACATTCAGCATTCAGTAAGAAAAGATGAGTAATGATTGTTACGAACCGTTTTTTAAACCTTAGTAAAGCAGATTCAGATATTTCGTCTGCTGTACAAACTGCTTGTGATTTCTCTCTCTCCATTTTTCAAGCACCCCACTTGTATTGCCACCTTCAGTTGTCTTGCTTTCCATTACCTGGAAAAGCAAAAGTGGGCGAAACATTTTAGAACCCCAAAACCTTGGGATTTGGCACATGATTTAGATTTTAAATGTGTTTCATTTTTAATTTGTGTGAAAATCTAGATTAATGCCAACAGGTTGGAATCGGAGTGTATCATATCCTGTTGTCTATGTTTAACTTCTATCCAATTTACAACGAGTACTTGATCATGAAACTGAACAACCGAGTTGTTGTTCAGAGGGCTAGTTTTGGAAAATCATACTGAAAATCGTGTTCACATTATTAATTTCTTATTGTATCATTTCCATTTGGAGCATTACGTAGATTCTGTCTGCATTCTCTGTGTTGTGTAGGTGGTAGGTGGGGTATGATAAGATTTTACACTACGATGTTAATTCTCAATTTGATTTGCAGTAAACGCAAATTTATTTTATTTTGGATTGACAATATTGTATAATTTATTTCATATGCTTTTCGTCTTCATTAATACCTACTCTTGCAAATTATTCATACCTATAACTAGAGCCGGGGGACCCGGTCCACTCCAATGTGGCACGTCGATTTACCTGTGGCCTGCTACATGTTTTTACTACTGCATGGGATCTCAAGCTAAATTTGTCTGCTATGCTAAATCCCATGTTGAAGAACTAACTAATACTAAATCGTAAGTTGAAGACATGGAAAATGCTAGTTTGCCATAAGTCGATGTCCAACGCTAATCTGAGGAAAAAAACAAGCACTAAATCCCATGTTAAAAACTAACGACTGTTAAATGCTAAATCTCATGCTAAAAACTAACCATTTCTACAGGCAATATCCCATGTTTAAAAATTAACTCATGCTAAATCCAATGGTAATAAACGCGTAAAAATAGCAGTTAATTACAAATAATTAATGTTTATTAAGTTACTTATTTAATTTTCAACAAATGTAAATAAAAATTCTAAGAAGACTTGTCCATCTTTGCGGCCATCCACGATGCGGCACTTGGGTTCCTTAATACTCCTGACTGGTTGTCTAGACCTCATGCTAGATCCAAATTCAACAGAAAGCGTTATAAATATATAAGTCATACTAAACCCATTAAATTTTACTTAGTATATATTAGGTGAGGGTTAGTTTTACCTTGTCTCGGCAGCTGACGGTTGCCACAACGAACCTTCAAAGCTGAAGGTTTAGCATAGTTGAGAGATATGCATAATTTCAAAGAATGTCGATTCCCAAACCACATCGTTGAAACAAATGAATCGACTGTTCTCTGGAATATTAAATAATACCACTGTAACAAAACTACATGCATGTTAAACCACAACCGGACTAAAAAGCTAAACCCTATTCTGGTAAAAGATTTTAAGTCTCGTGGTAAGTAGGCACATAGACATATGCTTGCTAAATCACAACAAAATAAAAATGCTAAATCCAGCAATAATTCAAAGATCTTAAACCGAGTAGCTAAAAAAAGATTACAAATTCATGCATGATAAACAAACTCAGAATTTAAATGCTAAACCATGAATTAAGTACACTGCGGTAAAAAGCAAACTTTAAACTGATGCATGCTAAACCTCAACAAAAAGCGAATGCTAAACCCGTGAATCAAAAGGAGATTCGAAACCACATGATACGAAACAGACTATAAATCATGCATGCTAAACCCTATCAGATTATAAATGCTAAACCCTATAATAAGTAAAACATAAGTAGAAGGTAGATAAAAAACATACTTGCCAAGTTTTAAATGACAGTAACGGCAACCCTTCAGGAGTTGTAAGGGCATGGTTGTACTGGTTCAACGACCGGAATCCAGATATGAGTATGAAATCACAGAAGTAAAGATGACGATTAAAAGAAGAGCAGCAAGCGCCAAAAACAACACGACGTAAAATATGGAGTTCAAGATGGAAAATGACGCTCACTGGTTATAACTAGAAGGCTGAAATATATCAAATAAAAACACAAATCGTTAGAATAATAGATATAATACCATGGGGTTTAGCATTCAATCCTTCGTCAATTTGGTGTGAATGCTAAACCCCACGATGATTTAAGGAGAAATGAAATAAATAATACTTACAGGGAAAAATGACGCTCACTGGCTATTACAGGAAGGCTAAAATATCAGATAAAATAATTCCTATCACTGTAATACCACAAATTATAAGAATAACAAGAACCCGGGTGTTCGCAGTCAAGGGCCACTTCCATCCAATCTCCTGCTATAATGAAGGACCCTTCACATCTCCAAACTCCACCAGAAGTTCCATATACTTCAAGGCCGAGAGTACTTTCTAGAATCTCTGGGAGATTTATATAAGGAATTCCACAATCTTGTTTGTTTTTTCCACCAGACCCCCGCGCAACAACGCCAGATGTAGAATTCCCTTGCTTAGCAAATTCCCCTCCATTTTTATCTGGAGGGATACAAAGAAATGGGTCGGCAAAGCCCATTTTTTGTATAGGGGTACGTGTGAGCCTTTCGGCCATTTTGTGAAAAGTTTTGAAGGTTTAGCAAAAGTCTTTTAAAGGTTGAAGAAGTTTTCAGGAGCATATAGCACAAATCCTACACATTTGTGGGGAATTTTTCACACACACCACCCCCTCCGACTATGCCCCTCAGGAAAACGTGATATCAGCGATTGGGTTTACTTTATGGCGTGTCGGGGGCTCTCCAAATCGCTATCACGTCCTAATCATCGGTATTGTCTGTTGCAGCTCTTTACCGAGAGTGGGTGTATGTGAAGTACGTTCGGGATATTGAAAAAGTATTAGTGGTGATGATGATGACTATGGTGAAGAACATCCTTCATGGGTTTGCTCTTCTTCCAACTTCCCAAATAAGAAATTGTCACCGGGGCGGCTTAATTATTAGGAATGCACAAGTGTGCTACTTTCCCAAAGTCGGATTGGCCATCAAGTTGGTTCCTTCATGAAAACTGAGGAGCTTGCGGCCGTTCCGAAAGAAGGAATGGATATCGCAACGTTTTCTTTATAAAAAGTGGAGGGTGTGCAACGTTCCCAAGTAAGGAGGCAGCAGCTGGACGGTTTCGTCCTAATGGATGGCAGGTGTAGTTCAACGTTCCGAAATGAACAGGCAGACAGGAGGCAGGACTGTTTTCTGAGTAACGAAAGAAGTCGGAGGGGAAATTCCCAAAGTGAATAGTGGCAAGCGGGATGGATGTTGTTGGAATTTAAACTCCACAAGTGAGTGTGATACATTGGTCGGCTCTCTTTTTTGAGTGCGGAGCTGGAGTGCCAACTCCAAAAGCGAGTCCGAGTGAAAAATGGAGCCAGAGAGCAAGGTAATGCAAGTTATCTTTTTCAATAGACCTGCATATATTCATCTTTCTCAGCAGTTCCCATATTCGTATTTGGAAATGACTCCTGATGAAGGGTGCCATTCATGACTTTAATTAAGTTATCATAAAGCAATCCATTCATGTTTATTACATTCTTGCAATGACTGATGGAAAGGTAAACGATACGATGCAGCAATAGAAGTTTAATCCATGTACTAAATATCTTATGCACAGGCATACATACGTCACAGTATGAACTATAGTAGATGCTGAGTACCGTCGGATTGAACCCTTGACCCAACGTCATGTCAGTGATTTTCGTGAAAATGTTTGGTACGAATCACTCTTTGCTAAACAAGTTACTTACAACAATACGTTTTCCCATAATTAATGTGATTTGTGTTTTTGTGCGTCGCAGACGCCGAAAAGTTTGTGCTCGGAGGAACTATCGACCCTAGAGTCAGAAGGAGGTACCTTAGTGTCCAACTTCTCGATGGATATCACCAATGGAAGGCTTCCAGCACTCAATATCAATGGGGCTTAAGACTTTGTGTCACAAGTGCACTCGACCGGACTATCTTTCCTGGAGCTACGGATGAAGACCAGCCTATTGCTGTTGGAATTTACCGCGATGACCCGTCAGATGAAGAAGATGAGCAGGAGGAGATCGATAATGCGATTGTAGTGGAGGACTGAGGTGGAGGAGAGAAATAGGTTGGATAGTGTGTAGAGGTGAAACATTAGGTAATTGATTGCTGGGAAATGTAAGATTTGAGTAATTTATGGGATAATTTTGATAAATGTAATGAATTATCAATGAAATGCAGCGTAGTATATATTTTTGAGAACAATTTTGGTGATGGATGGTTTTGGTTTACTCTTAAACTAATTATTATATATAAACGAGGGACTGGGGGCTTGACCACTTTGTTCGCTGTCCCTTCTGTGAAGATGGAGATTGTCGGGTCATGCGTCGGGTTGCTGCCTTACCCCAACCACCAATACCGCTTCCACAACCCCAACAACCACCACCACCACCACTTTCAACAATACATGCTGGGCCATGAAAAGTATGCACATGGCCCAGCACTCCACCACAAACTTTACGTGCACTGACTGTGGGAGGTCTTATCGCTGGGCAACTGGTCTTGCCCGCCACCGCCGAACCCAACACCACTAATACGACACGGACTGCCTATCGAACTGACAATTGGAACCTGGAATGAACCTTAACCAACGGCCCTTTTAAGGGCCACCAATACTTCCGAAGAGCAAACTTGCCCTTTTAAGGGCAAGTTAAAATTATTTTTAATACTAATGTTTAGAGATTTAGCCTGGATTTAGCATTATTGTGAACGAAATGCTCACATATGCTAAATCCTTTGCTAAATCTTGTGTGTGCTAAATCCCATGCCTTTTCTGTATGCTAAATCCCATGTTTTTTCTGTATGCTAAATCCTATGCCTTTTTTGTAATCTAAATCACATACTTACTTTCTTTTATACAGCATCTCTTGCTTTTCATGTATGCTAAATCATATGATTTTTTCTGTATGCTAAATCTCATGCATTTTTCTGTATGCTATATCCATTATTAATTTCTTGTATGGTAAAACATTTCTCAACTTGTTCTGTACGCTATATTCATTATTAATTTCTTGTGTGGGAAAACATTTCTCAACTTGTTCAACTGGAATTGGCAATATATGATTTTTTCAACTTGGGATTTAGCATTAGTCAATTTTCCCCAATGAATTTAGTATTAGCCATTTTTCTACATAGGATTTAGCATTAGTCTTTAATTCCATATAGGATTTAGCATTAGTTAGTTTCTTCAACATAGGATTTAGCATTTCTCAGTTTTTCAAAATGGAATCTGTCATAATAGGGCAAATTTCATACGATTTAGCATGCTCTCACGCATTTTACATAGGATTTAGCATGACCAGAACATTTAATATAGGATTTAGCATGCGGGAAACATTTGTTTGCGTGCTCGATTAATCATATATATGTATTATAATTAGGGACTGATGATATGTTGCTGATCCTAAGTCAGGGTGGTCTTTCACAGGAAGCCCAAAATCTCCCAAAAACCGAAGAAAGTGAAACACGTGTGGGAATGAGAGACATCTGGATTCAATATCATTTGGTGGGCATGACAGTTGTACTCTTTCAAAATGAGACCCTAGGCAGTCCGAAGCGGTAAGTCGGTGTGACTTTTCTTCTTCGGAAGATAAATTTGCATGACGCAACATTTGGGGTGACCTGAGATTGTGTAAGAATAACTGCCTGTCAGGTTCGGAACTGGTAGAATTTACAGCAGTTTATTATTAGGCAATCATTCAATCGAACTGAGAGAATGAGGAAGGAGGCTGGCAGCATTAATTGTAAGACTTTATGATTACTATGTGATCAAGTAATGAATTGATAACAGTAACAAAATTGATGAAAGCTACTGACTGACATGAATCACGAATTAGTTATATATAAAAAATTCCAATAAATTCGAATTTTGAGTTTGATGGTGCTAATTGTGCACAGTGGGTTTTATGCTACTCATCAAATTATTCTCTATTGGATCCTGCATTCTTAGTTTCTTTTACATTTCTTCCATGTTGATGATCTGAAATTCTCAAGCTTGGGAGGACTTGGTAGGGGATTTCCTGCAGTTCATGCATTCATTTGCATACCATAACTATAGCGCCTTGTTATTTAACAATGAATAAATATTTTAACATATAACTGTGATTAATAACATCTCAAATATATCACCATTGTATAAGCCACCATTTTTGACTGGCAAGACATGATAAATTTATCTAATTCAATTTGATTCCGAAACCCTCATTCGAAAAGTTAACTAAAATTCAGAGTTTTAATGGTCAAATAAGAGTCTACAAAAATGCCATGGCCATTTATGAAAGTTTATAAGAATAGAGTATTGCTCAAGGCTTAATTCAATGACAGAAGGAAGTTTCTCTTTTCGATTTTTATTAGAATGGCAAGGACAAATGATCTGAACGTTTAGTTGAAACCGCAATTGAATGTTGCATTCTCACTACGTAATTGCTGCTCTAACACTCACTTTCTTTAAAACAAGCCTTTTTTGTTTCTTGCAGGAAATCCAACCCTATTCCAAACATGAAGATCACGTCCATCAGCTCGTTTATTATGTATTTTGGACTTATAGCTATAGCTGTATTCTGTAATCCCGTGGAAACGTACAAACTCAGGGTCCCTGTGATCAGTAAGGATTACGATGGCATGCTTTTAGAAAACCCGTCAAACCAAATGATTGGAAGAACCAGGGATGTTGTCCCGAAGGAGACTGTCGAGAAAATGTTAAGTGTTGGAATGGTACCTCAGTGGAATATAACAGTGCTAGAAGACGCGCGTCGTTCTGTCGGTGTAGTTCCAAAGACTTATTTTCAGGGACATTATGAACAACGGATAACTAGAATGCAAAAATGAGTTGTAAGTCATGACAATTAATATGATAAAATCAGTTATGGAACTGTAGCAGAAGTGTTTATCTAAATTAAAATTTGACTTTTCCAGGCTTTAACAACATCCTTGAGGAATCTGTGCGATCGTAATAAACATTATAACTGTTATGTTGGATCAAACAGCTTATTTGAATAAAGAATCTAGACATAAATACTTTGGTTGAGTTCTTCCTATGTGTTTGAACATGACATGCCCGTATCTCCTGAAAAATGGTATTTATTCTCAGCAGTATTATGTCTAAAATAATCCAGAGCATTGAGTAGTCCATGTAAATTGCAAAATAAAATTTAAAATGAAGCATCATTCATATTAAAGACAAAGTAATTCAGCTCTATGGATGTGAATTCAGATGAAATATAAAAAGTACATATTCTAATTCAAACAATTTGTGACATTGTTTCTGCATTATCTAATAACTAAATTAGCATGGAATACTTCCATGTCCACAATCTTCACTTGAAAACAAGTATCCAAGCCCAAATTTATTTGCTAAAGACAGTCTAGCAAGAATTAAATCCCAATATTTTTACTAATACCGACAGTATTCTTAATTGCTGGTAGTCCGTAAATCTATCTTATGTAGTAACTATTAGCCTATTTTTGGCCGCCCAGCCACCATTGCAGGGGCCTGCTGGCGCGGACTGTCAGGCACATAGCTTTATGTTTCATTCTTGACTTCTTAAGCTCTGTCAGCCTATTGACCATCCAGCCATATTATGCTGACTTTCGGGGTATGATGCGACTAATCAATTGAGGACTAATAGCTTTGCCGTCCCAGACTCGGCATTCCGCAATTGGTATTCAACATTATGGAATATACTTTCGATACACAATATTTTTATTTACGATGACTATTGAGACAGGACTAATAAGAAAGTGCCTTGTTACCTCATCCATTTATAGAGAAAAACTTGCCTTTCTATCGGCTCGTGAATAAGTACTACTGCCTGCCATGATGGGAAAATGGCAGATGCATCACTAATTCTTTCATTACAAGTTTGACTTGATAAACTACATCAAAGAAATATTCTAAAAAGATTATGTTCTAGTTTGTTAAGCAGTTTCAAAATGGTTAGATTATATCATGTTTCAGTTTT
>JAQGAP010004421.1:0-10512 GCA_034697805.1 Orchesella bifasciata
AATACCATTGCGTAACAAAAATACAAAAGACAAACAAGAATTTAATTTTTTTATTCTCAGACCCAAAATAAGCACATGCTCTTTTTCTGAAGTGCACCGATTACCCATGCTGATATATAACAAGACAATGCATGCATGCATTTTTTAATTATCAAACCAATCTTGTAAATTGTTTATTGCGACAGATTTTTTATTCCATTCTAGAAGTTCATGATTCACATTCTCTCCCCGAGAGCAAAACATGCATACATTTTGTAAAAAAAACGTTACATTTTAACACACGTTTGCTTGCGACTGAAATGAACTAATTGCTCTTGTGTTTTGTTTTATCATCGATTTATTTTTGGCTGCTGCAGCAAGTTGCAGGTGTGAGAGGTACACAATATGCACATGGTGGTATGTATGCAACATGAGAAATGTGGGAATATTTCTGGTAGTAAAATTGATTGAATGAACAAATCTCTCTATAATATACCGTTTGCATGTGTTTTGTCGGTAGAAAATTTCTGTATGAACGTGATCATAATGCGACGGGGGGAGACTTCAATCAAGTGTCATGTCATTTTTAATTTGCTGTTTGCTCTTCATTTTCATCCTCTGCTACCACCATTTATATTATATTCCTCGCTCGTATTACACAAAAAACAATGGGCTTATTCATCCAATATCTCCTAACGTAAAATGCAACAACGTGGGAAAAGTTTTTCGTACTTTCTCAGCACCACAAAGGCAGCTTAAAGCCCAAACCAACCCATATCATGTAGACTAGATTCTTTAGCTCTTCAACTTCAGCGAGTTGAGTTTGCTATTCTTTTTGGCCTTTGCTCACTTTAATATGGTATTATCAGTAGTCACTCATTACATGTCAAATGGTCAGTGGAGATTCAGCATTACACGTATCAAAATGCCTCAATTTTCAATTGAAATGACATGCCTGCTCAATCGTTCTTAATGACAAGCTGCAATTACTCCCATATTACTGATGATGATGATGATTATATTGACCAATGCAAAAGCGTAGACACCCACGCTGGGAAATACTGCACGCATATTTAGCTATCAAGCCCCATACCATACTATACTGCTGATAATTTTTACTACAAACACATTCCACAGTAGTAGTATTGACGACTTTTGACGATGCTGCGATGTGCGTAAGTACAAGTGAGTGAACCCTTTAAAATTTCACAAGCACTAAAACAAATAAAAAAATTGTCTCGTGAAAAATCATCATAACTTTTCTGTACACAAGAGGAAAAATTATCCCATAGTACACTTTTGTTATTACCTTATCCTTTTCATATTTAAAGTTGGTTTAAGCATGTCAGGGATCATCCTCCACTCATATTTTAGATTATAGCCTATGATTGTCGCTTAGCTAGGCATTACATAAGATAAGCTTAAAAATCATCCCCTACCATAGCTTTATTGCTGCTAAATGAGCGGCATATGACGAGTACTTTTGGTTGCTTCAATAATATTATTATGATATGATATGAGGTAAGAATTCTAATAGCGATCAATGTTGCTCAGAGCTGATAAGCTGAATTCAACCATGCTTGTTATGTGATGGGAGACTTTTTAAAAAATGCTTCGTTTCATTTTTGTCAAATCAACAAGAAAAAAAACTGTGTGAATTCGCAGCATTATAGCGCTGGGTGACTTGGATGATGGTGGTCGGGCCCTCAAAAAAATATAGTTTTATCTTTAAGTTGAGCCATCGGACTGAGCTGACATTTCAGTTTGTTAGTAGACGTTGATCAGGTCAAATATGAGATGGACGACGAGGCACATGTCCAAACAGTCAACAGGATAAGGATAAGTGAAAATTGTGGAGGTGGTTGAATAAACGACGTGTTAGTGTAAAGTGTCAAATGAACTGTTTTTATATAAACAATATAATTTTGTAACAATGAGGCAAAAAGTGGTTAAAATGGGTTTCGGACTAGGTGCATTCGTTTTAATTGTACTGAGCACAAATAATGCAATATTTGTTTACGGAGAGGCTCAACCCGAGCCTTCTTTGAGGAATCCTGAGAAAATGATCACGCTGACGCCAGGGAGCGGCGTCAGATTGTCTTTGTCTCCAAGTGAGAAAAGTGTGAAGAAGTTTATTGGTGACACGTATGTCGTTTCTTGTCTAAATGGAGGTGGTGATACAGAGTGGCTAACGCCGTACGGATATCGGGTGAATGGAACAAAACCAAGGTATAGAAAGAATCATTTTATTTTTGATAACCAAAGTGAAAGGCATGGATGAATGTTCATATAAACGGTTACATATGTCTATAGCCGAATTCGTCAGCAACCCCGTCGAGGTGGTGGTGGTATCGATTTGTTTTTGCAAAAAGTTACCCTAGACGATGCAGGAATCTACATCTGCAAATCAAAAGGGATCAATGTGTCATTCAGCCTAATGGTTGTCAGTAAGTGAGAACCTTTTTGGTTGACGATTTAACTTTTTATTAGCCATAATTAGGATTTAATTTGATGTTTGCTTCTGATATACAAGTATTAAAGGGTAAATATGATGTAAGGGAGAAAATGGAATGAAGGAGAACATTTTTTTATCTGTCGATATTATGATGCACTCCACTTGACACAGATTAATATGCCAATTAAAGTGCTGCGGTGCTACCCCTTTCATTTTCTTTTTTTTTCACGCAAGAATTATTATTAACGATATGGGAGCTTCATTAATCCCCATGTTTATTATGAAGTGTATCTGATAAGGAAATAAAAATGTATGGTCAATTAAAAACATTACTTTTTTTCATACAGAGCCCATTGCATTTGATAATAAATTGGCATATCAAACTGCATTGGAGGGAAGTAATTATACGGTGAAATGTGCAGCTCAGGGTCAATCTGGGGTGCCTAAAATGTATTGGAAAGTGGATCACAAGAGTCCTCAAGGTAGGAAAAAAATGTTAACATGTGTATGTATTTTTTGCTATCTCAAAAAATGAAGAGCTTATTTTTATCAAAAACATGTGTCATAATAATATTCTTGAAGGACCAAAGTTCAAAGTGATAAAGGATGGATTAATGATTTACAACGTGACGAAGGAAGATGCTAAGAAAACTTATGTGTGCCACGCTATGGATATTGACTCGCCGATGCCGGATGCTAAGCTTATGAATATTGCCCTACACGTTACGCGTAAACCACTTTGCTTATAAAATATTTTTAACTTTATGTAAGATTCTTAAAATTCATAAGAAATGGGTTTGCAGGTGTTCCATCAAGAATTATCGATTCCGAAACTATTCTTGAAAGATGGGCAATTTTGGGAGAGTGGGCAAATCTGACATGTAAAATTGATGCTGATCCGATTCCTCATTTTGAGTGGTTTGGTCCAAGCATGCATAAAATGAATTCGAGCGATCATGTTAAACTTAAGCAGGATATCAATGGATCCCAATTTACTTCAATGCTTCAGGTAAAGATATTGGATCAATGGATAAATAATGATTGTATTTGTTAGGATTAATTAACTACAATTCTCGAAGACGAGTTTAAAATTCATCTGTTATAAATCATTATACTTTTATATGATTGTTGATTTAAAATCAGTGTTAAAACTTTACAGGTTTTGATGAGTGGAGATACAAGCTTTGGAAACTACACATGTAAAGCAGGCAATGATATGGGCGCAGTTGAAATTCGCTACAACCTGAAAAAGACTGAAAAGCCGTCCACCCCATTTTTAGAAATTGACTCGGTAAGTCCAAAGGATGCCAGAATTAGAGTTCAAAGGTACAAACCACTCCCCGGAGAAGAATCTCCAAGTCCTGTTCCAGCTAGGGATTTGCCAATCATTGACTATCTGGTGGAAAGTAAATTGGCTCATGATTCTAACTGGTATCCAGCAAAATTCAGTACATACGAGCAAGGTATTTGATATTTTTTGTAACTAACTGAAAAACATACTTGGCTGATGAGTGTATGAGCATAATTATGATATTTTAAACAAAGGATTTGTACTGCCTGGACTTTTGCCTGGTACAACATATCACATCAGAGCAGCCTTGAAAAATGCAGCTGCAGTGGGACAATTCAGTCCACCAATTCAAATCATTACCACTGATACATCTCTAACTTCAACGACAAAAGCTCCAGTGTTTGATGAGCCCGAACGTAAGTCATCGTCCTTGGTTTGGGCTTAACGACATTACTGTCTCAGTTTTTTCATGAGCTCTCGAAAATTGTTTATAATATCACCACTATTTCTCACACTCTAGGTTTGCAACCAAGACAAAAACCATGTCCCCCAAGTCTATTCCAATGTAAGACAAGCCGAGAGTGTATCTCATATGCTGCAAAATGCAACGGAAAAATAGAATGCCAAGATGCAAGCGACGAAGAGGATGAGATGTGTCGTAAGTTTTTACGACTTTGTTTTCGTTCCTTCGTCTGAGGTTTCAAGTTTCAACATTTTTCTCTATCATAATCCTCTTGGTATTTTTAGGTGAAGCTCTTGCAACAACCGTTCCTTCATCAATAGAACTACTCGACCCAATTACAGATGCCTCCAGATCTTTATCATCCTTGGCAAGCCGGTCATCTCTCTTTGCCCCACCAGCAGCTCACCCACCCCCACAAACGGCAAGTCGTCGCCACTTTTTCATCAACAGTCCGAATTCCCTCAGCTCTGGAATTCCACCCAAAATACGGATGCCTAGTCCCAAAGACATTCTTTATGCCACTCCATCCTCCCTCCAAACTAATAACTATAACATCAAAAGTAACAATTTTAATTACGATCCCAACTCGATCACAAGCGACATTCTGGAATCAGCAACAGCAAGAACTCCAAGGAGTGACCTCTCCGATGTGGAAAGGCCTGTGCAAGTCAGTGCCACAAATGAAACCTCAGTCTCAACAACCGTTTCCGATGGCACGAAAACAACAAAGACAATGAATGTTGCTCAGACCGTGGCGCAAACTGTGTCGGTCAAAGGCACAACAAAAATCATCACAACAAAGAAGGAGCAAATCATCACAGAGAAAATTGAGATTGATGAGCTGTGAAAATAATGCCATCTCAATACGTATTTCTTACTCGTAATTTATTTTCCAGATTGCCAACCTTAGTTTTCAATAGTCCAACGTAATTAAGTGACCAAATGAATGTGCAATGTTTTATTCTGTAAATACCTTTTATAGTAGTTGAAAAAATGACTATTATTCATGATGACATCATAATATTATGCTGCATGAAAATAAATTCAGAAGCAAAAGGATTAGTAGCTTGGTGCTTTATTTTGACAATAAATTAATGCAAAATAAGTTAAATAAATAGGTACACTAATCCCTCTGCCACTCTTAATGTCAGAACAAGCTCACAAAAATAAATTAGGTTGGAGTTGGGTTGTAAACGTAAAAGTCGTCATCAATGTCATTTTGCCTGGTCGTTTGTACCTTCATTTCAGTTTTCATGCTAGTAATAATGGTCCTGTTTATCAGTAATCGTAATAGTCAAAGTCTTCTCGAGGTGGTGTCATAATCCTTGAGATCATCTTTATGACAGATCTCACTTGAGAACCCCTCTTTGTTCCTGCACATAAATATGGATTTCAAGTGTTTACAAGCTGCCAATTCGCAAAATAAAGCTCATCATTAACTTTTGTGCATGATCATGATTCATCCATTATACCATAAAGCTCTCCAGTATAGCCAACGAAATCCCAACATCCCAAATAAGAGTAAGGATCAGAAAGCTGGATGGCAGCTTGTGGGAACAGAACAATTATGTTGTTTGCCGCTGCCACTTCCAAATAACCACTGCATGTTATGTGCCATGGGACGCCACCAAAAAGTCTGTAAACAGTCAACGTTTTTCGTGTTTTTGTTAGGATTTTAATTATTGCCAACGATGTTTAGGTTATTGAATTATCAGGTCTTACTGAATGGTTGAGCATCCATGAAAAGCAACATGTAACGAGCAAAATGATGAATTGGCTTCACATCTCGGAGGAATATAAATATAGCCATATTGTTCCATTGGAATGCTCGCAAACCCAAATGCATTCTTGGGTAGAAATTCACTCTGGCTGAATCTATACAATCCACTTATGGCTTTACCTTGATAGCAAGTAGCTATTTTTGATTCTTAATGAGAGAGAACGGGATAAGTTTGCATTTAAAAAACCTTTTCCATGATCTTAATAATTGGATCTTGCTTATAATATTTATTATTTTTGCTGCTACCTGTTCGATACAACTTCTTTTTACGTATGTAGCTAAGACCTTGGTAAACCGCTGAGCGACCACAATTAAGGCAGCCACTGTTGAGATATATTGGAGTTCCGCATGAGAAGCCACATGTGTCTGTTGCCTGCTCATATAATACACACATACATATATTAATGTTTTAAATCAATTCCCATATCACCGTTTTTTTTATATATGAAGCATTAGCATTCTAAATATAAAATGGTGTTATTGTGTTAATTGTTGAAGAAGAACAAGGAAGCTGATAAGTTTCTGGAACATGATGTCTACTACTGATATAACGTGGGATAAGCTTTTAGGCATAGCAAAATGTAAATTAGATAGATGTAGCTCATACGATTCCATGAATTGCTGAGGTCTCCTGATACCGAACGTGCTTGCTGTATTGGCCAAAAAATTGGGCGATTTGACGGCCGTTATCTACAGAAATATACATACAAGAATTATGTTAAATGATAGATAAACTACAAATGATTTGGTAATATTACTCTAATGGGACTGTGCAAGAGCTATGAATGAATTGAAAATATAATTACTAAATGAAAATTTTTCATCGTTGTATCCGTGTTCTATGTAATGTCTTCGCTTCTTAAGCCGCTTCAATGGGTCAATCATTCCATCGTCTGCCAAGTCCTCTGTCAATTCAATAACCTGCACAATAGATTTTATACATCCAATTTTAAACGCAAATTGTATATTGGGCATTTGATTTATAACCAATATTTCTGTGCTAAAAATCCACCTTTGTCAAATTAGTCAATCCATTAACACATCCAAGTATCCCAGAAAAGCTTTCCTGATTTGCTTCCACACATTTATAAACCACTGTATTGGGATAACAAAACTCATTACAAGGTCACTATGAACTATAGGAATAAATATGAAGAGGCTATGTGCACATTTCGTACCTCCATGAAAAAGAGCAATTCCTGAAAACATTTTTGTGTATGAAAGATACAACTGCATTGCAAAGGCGGCTCCAGCCGAGTACCCCGAGACTGTAACTTTTTTATGCTTAAGTGGTAGATATCCTACAAAATCGGAACGAGACGAAAATTTAGTTGCACATGCAATTTCACATTTAACTTATTTTAGTGGTAAATACACTCAAGCATATCAACTTACTTAAAGTACGAACACCAGATTTGGGAAATTTTAAAATACTATTAAAAAACTGGGCTCCTGTCCCACCACAAAATATGAAGAGGAGAAGCAGCGCTCCAAACCTTCTTGATAAATTGAAACACTTCATTTTTCTAGAGTTTTCAGTCACTTTAATGTCCTCTACCCAAAAATTAACTAAAAACTACAACTTTCTTTACAATTTTCGTCAGTCAAAGGTCAAGATTCCTCGTCGCGTGTCCGAGTCCAAGCTGTTGCTAATATTTTTGAAACAACACCACAACACAACTTTTCTCTGTAATCTCGTCATGGCCCTGACCATGACACAAGTTAATTGAGTCAGTCTCTTCACACAATCAACGAATGAAACTGAAAGCGATTCCTTACAATAAAATAATATTAAAGCTGATTTGAAACTTTTCCTCTCGTTTGACATGAACATCAGGGTATATTGCTCATCGACACAATCAACATCACGTTTACATTCCTTCCTATTCCTCGGTCACTGTCTCTGCGCTGTCTATTATCGTACATCTAACCATTCAAATGTGCATGCAGGTTTTTTTTTCTTAGACTGCAAAAGCAGAAAAAATTATCAAGTAATAGAATACGCATTAAGTAGTAGAAAAGAAAGGGAAATTAGGTCAATCTAGCTCTAATTTTTCATGTGGGGAGACATTTTGCTAGTAAAAAATTATGATGGGGATATGCAGACAATTCATTCAAGATATTTTCCCAGGATAAATGCCCATGTAGATTTCAAGACTAAAGTACATGTACCTATACATATCTACCTAATGATAAATGATTGAAAGGACTAGTAAAGTGCATTATTAGCTGTGGTTGTGTTCTGGGTGTATATATTGGCGTGTGCTGTGAAGTAAAGCAAGTTTTGCCAGGAAATGTGAGAAAATTGTATGCGCCTTCGGATGTTTATGTAAATACTGAACTGAACCTACAACAACCCTACACTGCTGAAACATTTTAGAGTAGCAATGATTGTTGTCAAAAATGGTAAATTGCATATTATACCTCCCCGTCCTCCCACATTATTAGGGTATTGTATACCTATCCACACTGCTCCCCTTTTAGTTTGCAAAGTAGCCATAAAGTGTCAACAATACAGTACTATTAATCATCACACGCTTCAATTTCATTAGTGTTTTGTTTCACATTTAATGCTTGAAATAATATGCATCAGTCATTGACGCGTGCCTCCGCTCCGACGTGAATTGCATTGTAGCGTGTGCCTTATTAGCTACAATTCAGTTACGCTGGGAAATCTAGAAGTGCATCGCATTCCTTCCGTCGATGCTCAACGTGAAAGTGAATCTTGTCTGACTACTTTATAACGACTTTAATTGAACAATCTTACATATATTTTTATGCGCTTTTTGTTTACATTTATATCGTTTATTGTTTGAAAACAAATACAAACTGCAGTCACCCATGCAAGGCCATGAACATCTTATCGCAATCAGCTCAGTGTTCATTCCCTTTCGATTTTCATTCACACCCCGTATAAATCAAGAAGCAAGCAAGGAAGAAAAATATGTTGGCAGAAGATATTTTTAGAATCGCATGACATGAATCGCTGTACGCTGTAAAGACTCGTGATATTCTATACTCATGATGAATAGTTGACGATCTTGTTCTTGATACACACACCCGAGTAATTTCCTGTGATAAACTTTCACTAATCGTGTGAGATGATGAACTTGACCTGTGAGGAAAGTACGCCTTTTCAATGTCAAAAGTGCGGTGCCCATATAATAGCATTATTCTAATCTACTACAAAATCCTCATCAAGCCGCTACTGAAACAAAATCCGTGATATGAAAAGGCGAGTCTCGTTTTGTATAATTATGTAGCCTATGGCCTATCTCCTTCATTAGTAACAAGAGTAGGAAGTAGGAGGTGTATAGACAAGTGCCATTCGTATCTTAATGTAGGTATATTAAGACTGAGTTTTATTTCACTTTGTTAATTTTGAATCAAATTAAAATTTTGTGTAAAAAATGACATTATTATTTAGTCTTTGAGCAATAAGTAAATGCTCTCCAGATCAAAACACCGCTTTCCAAAGATTCTCTTGGAGCTATTCCATACCCAGAGGGTGGGGATATTGAGGAGGTTGATTTTGGGATCCAGTTTGTACGGGTTGTCAAGATCCAGCCATTCGTCTCTTGTGCCCACGTAGATTTTGAGGAAGTAGCCTTGTATTCCCAGCTTTTTGAGCATGTAGTTCACTGCCCGTTCCACGGAATTGCTGTCTGCGTGCCAACTTCTCCCATTCTTGTCGGGGGTACCGATGAAGAATAGAGTGATTTGGTCATAGTTTACATTCGCCATTTCGAGCTCTCGGATGCGTTGACGAAAGTGCCTGTAGGTGTAGATAGTCTCTTTGATTATAATGGGTGGTCCAAAATCGTCCACTGGGACAGCTTCCTGAAAGTATTTGGACCGCTCAGGAAAGGCGCTGATAATGACATGGTTGTCGTTAGCCTTCTCACTATTGATTATGGACTGGCTCACGCTGCGAGAATCAGACGAGCCTTTTGTACCGGTGGTAGCGGAATTAACGGTTGTAGCATATGAGGCATGAATAGATTTTCCGGTGGCCATTTTTTCAAAAAAAAAAAAAGTTAAAAGTAATGTAACAGGAAATTAAATTTTATTTTTGAGGCTGTTTCTGTTGTTGTACTTTTCGAATCAGATGAATTCAATATGGGCCGTTTTATCTACATTACCGCTAAATGATCGAAAAAATACTCGCTGACATGTGAATCACTATGGAACATTTAAAAATCTGCTGCAGTCTATATGGTATATTCCTAGAAGAAGGCCTAGAAGGAAAGATAGGGACTAATGTGATACATCAATCGACTAGAAATATGGTCCGGACAAATTATCTGGTATTGGCTTTTTGCGCAAACACACTCGTTTGGAAAAAAATCAGCCCAACAGGGTTTTGGTTTCATAGTAATCCAATGGTTACTCTATTTACTCTATTTACCTTTCAAATATTCGTTTAAATGTATTTGGTTATTGAATATGGTAAAAGTGGGCAAATTAAAGAATATGGGCGACAAAAACTAGGCAATTTGTAATATTTTCATTGGATGCAATATAAACATACATTCGATATAAAT
>JAQGAP010004422.1:0-10511 GCA_034697805.1 Orchesella bifasciata
TTACTTTGAGGAGTAGCGAAAAGATCGCCATAAATTTTGGCCCAGTGTTCACTAATGCCACTTTCAGTTTTGACTCCGTCAAGTTCCGTAGAGAAAGTTTGCTTCTGGGGACCGTCCATAGATTTGACGTGTTTCCAAAATTTTTGAAAGCATTTTCCCTCATAAGAAGTTGCCAAGTTATCACGCAACCGCATATTTTGGGTTCGTCGGCAAATTGTGAGAGTTGTTATGTCGATATGCATTCGTATTCGTAATGGCGGAATGTAATTTTACACAAAGAGTAATATACAGTATACGAAGCTCGTGTCTCCTAAATATTAAACTTATTTATATGCATATTTAATGGCAAGTATACCCGCATCTTCATATATGTAACGACCAATATTTATTAAAAACTTAAATCATGTAAACACATATCATTCTTTTCAATTCCACCTCTACCCGTTCAAGATGGAAACTGGCTGGCCACATTTCGCTAACGAACCACTCGTAGTATACATGAGATCATAAGAAATTACTTGTATTGTGAGATTTCCTTACTTTCCTCTTTTTCCTGAAGGCTTTACACATAGGGTACAACAAATCTATTTAATTCTTTAGTTATACATACAATTATCTACCTTATCGTTTGGGCTTGATCTAAATTTTGATGCATGGATTGTGGTCTAATCTAAAAACTCCCGAGCAAAATACATAATACATGATAAATGTAATGATGTAATGGGCCTAATGCTATTTCTGGCGCTTTCGCCAGAATGAAAAGTAATGTTGAAAGCGGTGTGGATTTCATGAAAACCAAGTCAAAGCTTTCACTTTGATCTTCGAATGGCAATAGCATCTACTCTGAAACACAATAAATAAAGCACCTCCTAGATTTTAGCTGGCAATCACCAAAAATCCATTCGATTTATTAGCATTTATTTGAAATTTATATGCGCACAAGGTATACATGGACAAGAGACGAAGAATTTTGTATGGTTAATTCGATGAAATGAATGAAAATTAAGCACGTAAGAAGCTACAGAAAAATCAGGGAGCGTCGATAAATAGGAGGTCATTCATCATGCCATATACCAAGCACTCTGGATGAACGCCTGTTGGACATAAAATATCTACAAAGTTTTCTTTGCCTGTACTGATCCCATGTACAAAAGTCCACCTCCCCTCCCCAAAATGAACATTGTGTTCCACATCCATTATTGAGTTTGCCTCTTCCACCTTACTTTCTGTCGGTCCAGTGAATCGAATCACAATGCGAATTCGCCTCCCATCACAACTATGCTCTAAAGAATCTCGTTCTCGACTTGAGGCTTGCGGTTTCAAGGAACTGCCAGCCTGACTCCGGCACCCACCATTATTTGACGAGTCTATATTGAAATTGCAGTTGACATGTACGGACTCAAGCAGGAACTTCCTTCCGAATACTTTGATTTTGTAGCCATTGTAGTGAATAGTGTCTTCTCGGGGTTCCAGTTCCGCTTCATCTCTATTTTCAATATTCAATCATTGAAATGGCTTGTTTGCATAATGGATGTAGCGTTATTATTGGATTGCATGACATAGGCAAGCTCTGACGACTAAGATTATGGGAATCTTCTTCAACGCATCTGCAGATTGGAACGCGTGATGCGTGAAGAAAAGCAAACGATTTTGGTTTTTCTCTCTCAGAAAATAACCAGCCACAATACAGGAGTATGTATGCCCACGACACCACATCACCAACGCATCCATATGCATCTTACAACTGGTGTGAAGAAAAGGGTAAGATAAAGAGGATTATGCGAATACCGACTTGCTTACCCAATCAGAGAAGAGGCATATCTGAGACCCGCACTAAGAATGTCATATGCTGCGCCCATAAAGCTCCGAGTTGTGTCACCTTCATCAAAAGTTATGTGAGTATGTGATACATTCTCTTTGGCTGCTGCAGTTACATTGTCTTTCACAGGGGTTTCCACCGCCGCCCACTTTGATGGTACAAGATTCCCAATAAATCCTGATATTGAAATGTCGGACGGAAACCCATAATCAGCTCCCACTTGAGCACACGTCTGAGGACAATTTCGCTCTTGAATTGCTCGAGCTCTTATTGCATCCTCGACGACAGAGGATATGGAACTTGTGCTGGGGACTGAACATGGAGCTGGACGAGTATGCAATAAACGAATCAGCATAGCATCAAACTTAGGTCTAAAACAGCTCGTCTAATTAGCATAATTTTCAATTTGAATTGTAAAAATATTAGAATTTCGTTTACTTCCAGGCCGACTCATCTTCATAATTCCTTTAATTCTCACGGATTTTTTCTTTGGCTCTGCAGGAGCAATGTCGATTCCTGAGTTTACAGCCATGGCGAACCTCATCATCTTTTTCTTTTTCAGCTCATGTTCGCTCTCAGTCCCAGTTTCCACATCTTGTTGATCCACGCTTTGGGTTTGTGTTTGATGGCTCTCAAATTCATCAGCCGGTGGTACAGTATCCACGTAATAGGAATTATTAGACACAATGCTGGAGAGGGAGGATGAGCGTTCACAGCCAACATCATGAAATTGTTCTTCATTCCCTCCACTTAGTGACGCATCAGGAGCTAATTGCAGAGAATCAGGATCTTCCATTTCTTCTCCTGCAGGATTTATTTCGTTGAAAGGGGAAATGTTTGTGAGTGGATTCGCATCACTCTTTTGTAATCTAGTGAAGCAGCCCGAGTGATTTTCTAGACAAGGAGATGTATCCACGCGAAACTCTTTGTGGAGCTGCTCCTCAATCTTTTTTGGAATTAGCACAGACTTTTGTAAAAACTGCATTTGACCATCGGGTGGAGTCAAGGATTGGTGGTGGGGAGCAGAGCTGTAGATATTATTGTTATGTGAAGACTGTACATTAATCTCCTCCTCAGAACCTTGATCCAACACTTGACCTTCTTCCCTCATTGGAGAAGAATAGCTGAGTTGACTCTTTGTCTCGGCATCATCATTATTTACAGCATTGTTCCCCCCATTATCATCATTACGTGATGCATCGAAAAGGTTCAAGCTTCCAAAAATTGTATTGGTGATTGTTGTCAGCACGTTATTGTTTTCATCTCGTCTTATCTCTCCACCGTGCACAGCGCCCACTACCACTTTTTTACATTCTTTGGAATCATCATCTAAAATAGACGTGAGACTGGGTATACTGCTTTCTCCTGGTGTTGAGGTTCGCATACTGCCCCATATTTCGGATTCCTTTCTTCTCACAGTGTAGGATGGTGATGCCTTAACTTTACGTGAAAACCTGTCCTTTGCATGCTCACTGCTTTTGATGGCAACATAATCTTCATCTTCTTCCCATACTTTGGGTCGGGCAAGAATTCGGTAAAAGTCAAAATTCTCTTCAGGAAGTTCGACTGGTCCTTCATGCACTACAAGGCCTTTTGCAGCTGATGCTACTTTAGTGAATCTGTTTGGGCCCAGCTTGTTCTTTTCATCTGCTTTCTCTAGTTCGACCACAAAGAGAAGAGTTACTCTGTGCATATGTAGGGTTCGACAAATAAAATAATTTATGATTTGCAGCGGCCTTGTGGTATACCGATACTTGTTTCTTTTGGTGTAGTTTTGATGGTGGCACAGGAAATATTTTTGTTGGAGCCAAGTACAACAGTGTTTTTTGAAGGATTCCTTTTCCTCAAAATGACTGCAGACGTCAAGTCATCGGGAGGAGTGAGTGGGGGTGATGAATACTTTTTTGAAGGATTAGTGGAACTAGCTCGTTTTCTCGCTGCTCTCAGAAATAATTAATGAGCAAACATACGTAAATAATCTTACATATCAAAGACAAATCGAACACTGTTCACCATATATTTTAAAGTTTAACCAAGCATGTCATTATTTCGTACTAATTGAGGGTCCGGGTGATTTTGATTTTGACTTTGTGGGCGCTTTTGGAAGACCTTGAAGAGAAGTTTATTAGAAATGAAATGTAGAGTCAATCTTCATAGTCTCATTTTTGTTCAGCTTTAAATTTAGCTTGCATAAGGAAATAATTCCAAGTAAGTTGGACTCATTCTAGGAAACTATTTTAATTACTGCTTACCAGGTGGAACTCGGCTCATCAGACTTTTAGATCCGTGAGCACTAGGGTTTGTTGTGGGAGCTGCTGCTGCTGCTCCAGCTCCAGCGTTCGATGATGATGATGATGATCTACTCTCTCCATTGATGTTGAGCTGCTTTGGTTTTATAGTTGATGAGACTGTCAATCGATCGGAATAACTCATGATTTTGAAGCCTTATTCTAGATCAAACTAAAACCAGGGATTTTGAATATGATGATATCAGCAGAAGTCATGTGTTGCCTTTAAAAAACAAATTTTGTAAAGTCATCATATTACATACAATGGAAGCCCTACTGGAACCATTTTCAAACCTTTTATGACTTATTCCACGGATTGTACGCATTTAATTACAGAAAGCGGATGCTTATGTATGAGTAACGACAGCAACTTTTTGTCTTTGGCATACCCAGCTGCAAAATCTACATCAGCTAATGAGCTGGCATAACATAGACAAACAAAACAGACTTTCCGTTCCATGATGAATGGAAGCAAATCGTAAACACTTTTGGTTATGACTCCGTTACGTTTATTAACATTAATTGAACATTGCAAAACCTACATATGCCTACGCAATACTAGCAATCCTCGCTATTTTTCTTCTTAATTACAAGTTTGATGAGGTTCACGGGTTTTGTTTCTACTTCACTTCCACTTGAGATAGATAATATAGAACAGCCATTTTTCATTTGTTTGAGTAAGCATATGTGGTATGTACTTGACTGTTTTGTTGCAAATCGTATAAACATATATTTGGTTTTTCGCAGTAATGAATAGAGCCCTTATTGAACTCAAACGGATGAAGCTAAACTAAAGCAACAAAACAGCAACTTTTTAAATCAAACTTGGGGCAACCTAGGCTAAGCTTGGGAAATTTTTTTATTCAATGCCTCTGGAGAAAGTTTGAATGTGAGATGCCTTTTAAAACACATACTTACGCTCATCCAACTAAATTATAGAAGAGAGGAGAGTTTATTTTATAATAGTCTAGTGTAGATTGTGGAGTACATTTGCAAATAAATTGTTTTACAGCAAAAAATTTCAAAAGGACCTGAACTCAGCACCACGTTATCTATACTCAGCAATTCTTCCAAACAAGTATTCCAAGATTGCCCAAGAAGAACATATACATGATGTGGTTATTTTGGTGAGTAACTTCGTACCCAAAGGATTCCCCAACTACTGCATGCCAATGAGGTCCATAAGTCCGATCCATGTCTTCTTTTATCAGTTTAGCAGCCAACTGTGGAGAAATCACAAAACTGTATAATTTAATAACGGCCAGGAGGTATATTGAATAAAAGATCCATTTCATACATCATAATCGGCACCAAACCGTTCAACCGCTCCCGTAATCGTATCCACGATATCTGCCTTGGTTTCTTCGGGCACATCTGTGTACTAAAAATTCAATACATCGTATCGTAATCATGATATGACCCATATTTTCTGGTTTCTGAATGTGTTACTCAATACTTCAGTGCTCATTGAATCAGATCAGAAATAAGTTTACCCGAACGATTGGATAGGCAGCTACTGCCTTTTTATCTGCCTCCTGTTCTGCTAAATCAGCCTGTGGCTGAGCTGCACCCTCTTCATCCGCCATTACAGATCAAAGAATATTTGAGCGATGATGATGAGTTGATAGGCGTAAAATTCTGCGAAAGTGAAATAACAGAAATGACAAACCTAAACCTAACGTCTCTTCAACATCAATTCGTATATTTCACAACAACGCATATCCTCACACATTCTTCCAGGGTTAATGGAATTTTCGAATTCCATCCAAGTTCAGTGTATTTCCGTATATACCTCAGGATTATCTTTACAAATCGCCTTAGGAACTCTTATGCAACAACAAAGTTAATGATGTAGAAATGCAAGATGATCATTATGACTAAGACCTACGTCTCTGCCACACACAGTCATATTCTGTGACCTACGTGGAGCATGCATATTGATTTCCTGAAAGTTGAAAGATTAAACTATGCTTCTATAGTAAGTCTAGTTTTATAGATGCTCGACACCTAAAAATTATGCATGTTTATGCATGCAAGTGAGCACAATGCAAATGTAGTAAAAGTTGGAGCAACAATTGTTTTTCAGAGACTAATGATCAATTATGACAACTTCAATCAGCATACATGTAAACATTAATAACCATATACATAAAGTTGGTAACATTTGATGTCGAATTTACAACAACAGCCATGATATGATGTAAAATCAAAGCCGCTATTAACGAGAATGCGTAAAGTCTGCAAACAAATGACTAGTGGAAAATTGGGTCGTAGTAAATAATCTATTTATTTTCGAATACAAAAGACTCAGGTTTCAACAATAATCCATATATATATTTACATATATGGAAATAGTTTTGATATTTCGATTTCCGACATGAGTAGACGGTACCTTAAGCTTCACTTTAATGAAAGACGTGAAAGGAAAGCGTTTTGAAGCTTACAAAAACATGAAAGCATTTTTCTTAAAAAACCGTGATTTAGGTCCCTTTTTACACATCAGATCAGCACACCACTTAGATAGTCATTTGCAATTCTGTACAAATTATTGTGATGGAAGTTGGAAACGACTTTAATCCATTAACATTCATGTACTTTTACTCATACTACTCCACAGTGGGGGTGCGGATTTCATGGAAAACTGTAAGATCGAATTCATTTGAATTTCATAAGTTTATGAGGCTCAGCTTGTTGGAACTAAAATTTATGTGAACAACGCAGATGTGTGAGCAACGCACATTCAGGCGGTCGGAAATATGAAGCAATGAATTAGTTCAGGTTTGACATGAAGGAATTCTGAATATGGTTACAAATGAGGGAAGATAATGCACACAAGAGTTATTATCAACTGGTGGTCCGTTTTCGTTTCCTGCTGCCACAAAAATGTTTTACAAGCTCCAAAAAAGGAGCGGAAAAGAGCACCTAAAATAATCTTGTATTCCTAGAGAAAAATTTGCGGAAATCTTTGGAGCGTATGCCAGACAGACGCATGGAATGGAATACCTAAGAACATTTCCATGTTCCCAAATATCCAGCATGCCAATGAGAATGTATGTACGTGAGCGTACCCATAATATCATAATAAGTATTACTTACGAAATCAGCCTTGCAGAGGTAACTAGATTGTACACTTCACGTCAGCATAATCCTTCCATTCCAGTGCCGTCTAAGCGCAGATTACCAATCATTTTTAGACTACGACTCCAAATGTTGTCTTGTACCCTTGAGGAACAAGTTATACTGGGAAACTGCTTATGATTGCATAATGTGTGAAACAGATTTTAAATTTCACTTATATTTTGAATCCCACCTTATTATTGAGTTCCTCGATTAACTTATAAAGTTATATAAAGAATGATATTACTATATGAAATATGCCTCTTTCACCACAAAGTACAAATTTCAATACACACTTTATATTGTACTGGTATGAAAATATGAGTAGTTATCACTTTGCTACTGAGTTAAAATTAATTTCATTTTCAAGTTGATCAATTTGCATAATACAGAACACAGCTTTTGTTCACAATGAATGATAAAAGAAGCTTTGAAATTGGGTATTGGATGTTTTGTATTATTGCAAAGTGTGCAAACGTGTATGAGCAACTTACACTTACCGTTGACACTAGGTTCTTGAGTAGATCACTGTGAAATAAAATTGATTAAAGTTGAAAATTCCCTTTCAGCAAAAGTACATCCTCAAGTACTCCCAAAGGAGAGAAGCTCCTTTTCTACACGGATCTCCGAAATTTTTTTCCTACTCTGCCACTTTCAACTCAAGTTCATAATATACAGTATGCTTTTGGAAATACTTGGCTAGTTTTCTTCAAACGTGCTTTCCACCTTCTTAAGTTTCTAGTGTAGGAAAACTAGCTACATTGCATTCTCTAGAGGGACAGAGACGGAGAAATGCCTTTTTATGTCGTGTCCACTTACCCACGTTTGGAGAAACCTGCATGGTTTCTAGAATTATTTCGCTAACTGGCCCCACTGGTCGATTGAAACAGTGAAAATGGGTACTCCTAGCGCATTTCGATGGGCAAGCTGAAGCTAATCGATCCATCTTAGTATTTCATGGGAGAATCAAATAAGTATTCAAGTTTGCTCTCGTGACCAATTCAGTTCTCCCAAAGTTTTATAAACGGACGTAACACGTAGAGGAGAATGAGATGGTGTACTCTGGCACTGACTGCATTACTGAAGATTTTGCCGAGGAACTTGAGAGCTCTTTTGTCGGCTCCACTGTCTTAATTGCAGAGAAAAGTAACTCCTAACGTCAGACCCAGGAATGACTCGAATTTAATATATAGAGTAAGTCTAGCATGTACATTCATCAAACAATCTAAAGAGGTGAAAGGATAACTTAATTTTCTAGAATAATAATGACTGTCCGGTGAGAGAGAAGGCAATTTGAAGTGAAAACTTTAGTCATGATGATCATTAAAACTTTCATGAAGTTAGTAGCTTGATTTTATTTGGTTGGAAATGGATATATAGTATATCCAGTAGGCGGAATAGGTAATATTCTCCAATGTTAAAGTTTCTATATAAAAATCCTCAACATCAGTTACCTCAAATTACGTGGAAGTAACACATAGCTCCCTTCAGCTTCCGTTGAAAAGGCTTATGTTACACATTGATATTTTGAAGTTGGAAAGCAAGTCTCAATGTTGTTTACGATCAATACCAACATTCCAACTTGGCTTGTAGTCAGCAACTAGCTTCTGTTACTACCTGACTTCTCGAATAAGTTGCAAAGTCATTTGAAGTTTAATTAGGCAAATTAAGCGTTATACTAGACTAATGACAGACGTAGCTATTTAAAGGAGGCCTTCTACAAATTAGCATGGGAATTATGTTGTTTGTAATAAGAATTTAGCATAAAGAATTAATTATATTCTGAGTCCAGCAAATACGAATTCTATTTTTAGCTACCATTACCCTTCCTCTTTGATGTATTGATATTACAAATTAATGAGCTCGTTTTGAAATCGCCAAGATTTTAAATGTTAACTCAAAACAACTTTAATTGCATTTGCTAAAATTTATTTCATGACGCAAGTAGCACGTTTTAGTGATCTTTTTATGCAAGCCTGATCGTTTCCTTTACCATTTACTAAGGTCAGTATGTTGTCGAAAATATTAACAAGTCAATGGCTGGAACACGAGTTTGTACTGGTTCATTCTGAATATATTTAGACAAACGGGTTGGTATATAAAGCCACAAATTTCATGGATAAGAAATCATAACCACAAAGTTCGTTTTACAAGCGTTTTTGACAATTCCAAGAATCAACAAATCAGCACCATGTCTTCACTCAGAAGTATCGGTTTTATTTTGGCAGTGTACATTATCTGTGCATTTGTTGTCTTCAGCGTGGTATGACAAATTATATATTAAGTATATTGGTTTTAAGTGTTTATATACAAATTAATATATTTTAACTATTTAAAACTTTAGATGGGCGACCAACCGATTTGCCAAGTCGGTGCAGCAGCTTGCACAGGTGGGTGTAAAGCAGGTGGACTTGGAGGAGGCTCATGCGTAAGCACCAATGGTTGTATGAGATGCGTTTGCAGCTGAATGGAACAATATCTACCTTTGAACATTGGAAAATTGCCCGGTTTTACGTCCTGGAAAGTCCTACTAATATTGTTATTTTTCTCAAAAAATGCGTTTTAATATTCCCTTTGCAAATAAAAATTCATTTCTTCGTTTTAATCTTAAAACATTTTTGATTGATGTTGTACTGTATTTCTTCAAAATCAAATCCCAATTATTCCACTGTGAAATTATTTTTACGCAACCACTTTAAAACAAACGGATTTTCTAGCCCCATGCTACCTTCTTCCCCTGCTCTGAACTGCAGTAGCACAAATAGATAGGTTGTTATAATCGCCACCGCCTTAAAAAAATCAATTCATCAATCATTTATTATTTCACGTTTCATACAAACATAAAAAATATGTTTAATTTCTATATATATAGGATTCGGACTTACATTCACAATAGTATTATAGTTTACAAAGAAGAAGTTACAAGGATAAATGGCCGGTGGAGTAGCTACAACTTTTGTGTAATGCAGAATAATCTGAAATCGCGTGTTGATGGACAAATTTTTGTTTTTATCAAATTTTATTTAATATTCATGCAAAATAATTGAGTCATCTGCTATGCGAACCTTGAATTGCTGCTGCTGACTGAAAACTGTCTCCGAGTTTCGCAACCGTATAATAGCCTTTTGAGCCTTGAATTAAAAGAAAATATCAAAGATTTATTACACGATTGTGTCCCGCTATAAAAACGGAATCACATACAATCATATTTGATTTCTTACGGCAACCGTCATTGCATTAGAGTTTTTGCAAATGAAAAACAGCGTTCCACAATGAATCAGTGCAAT
>JAQGAP010004423.1:0-10510 GCA_034697805.1 Orchesella bifasciata
TAGCGTACATATTATGTATTGTAAACATACACGAACGGAAGAAGTTATGGTATATAAAATATAGTAAACCCTATGCAGAAATGTTCAGAAATAATCTACAGATTGAAACTTGCTACTGCTTCAGGTTACCTTGCGTAATTAAGAATGTCACCTTTATATCGTATAAATTTTTGGTATTGTATCGATGATGTTACCGTTTCATGTCATGGGATGAAGTAAATTACAATTTTGTGGGAACAATAAATACTTGACTTAGAGAAAGCTACCAATGTTTTTTAAACGAATCATATTAAAGCAATTTAATGGTAGCACAGGCAAAGGCCAGTAATTGGTAGTATTGTGTTAGGCCGTATTTCTAACAAACTGACGAAAATATTGAAATGAATATGAAACATAAACTCGTTACATGTACACGTGAACAGTGAATGGGAAGGAGCCGAGTGGAAGTAATGACTTGATTGGAAAGTTGCTAGTCAAATCTAATTTTGTAGAGAACACGATACCACGACGTGACATTGACATTGATGCCAATACGTTACGATGTAACTGAACCTTCAACAAGATACATTGTGGTTGTTATTTTTACTAACTACCATCCATGATCCATGAATGAATTTTTTAGCTAATTTTAACATAACCTGGTACATTGTGACTTCTAGTGTGTAACTGACCTTTTAAATTTCTAACTGTTACTGACGATGCGTTAATTGTTTTACTTGACATCAGCAACAAAGTACCTAAGGGGGCCTTGTTTACCAAACGATTAGTAAAAAACAATTTGCACAAATCCATGGAATTTTCCTTATGACTCGCTAACTGGGAAATTCTGAATGATAAGACTCGATTGTTATAAATACATCTTCATACCGATTTTGCTTGCCACATTTCCTTTTTATCTGCACATATTACCTGTTGTTGTTTCATCTTTTTCTACTAGACGGAAGTCGAAAATGATTCCTCCAAATACTTTTCGATGCATTGTTTTGGCTACGAACATTGCGTGGTATTGCGGTGCCTGGCCGTTTCGGTTTGTTAAAAGAAAAAGTGGGCTTCTTGAGATTGAGCCTTCCTTCACAAACGGACGCTCCCTATATTTTCGTTTTAGCTTTGGAGTCAACTGCTTCTACGTTTATTTCATTGCATTTCGAGTGTTTCAAAAAGTGGCTCTGGAAAGTGAAGAGACACCCCTGTCCTTTTTAATACCAATGGGTTATCTCTTCCTGAGCTACACTATGACAGTTATTCTCCAATATACTACAATAATTAAGTGGGAGGAAATGCCAAGATTTCTCTTCAGCTACATCAAATTTTTCAGGGAAATAAAAGGTGAACGAAAGAGAGGGGAAATTGTGGATTATAATTTTAGAAAAATGTTTGTTAAACTGATTAATGCGTGCGTGGTAAACTTTAGTACACATGTTTTCAATCATAAAGTTAATAGTAATTTAGGTAATGGTGATAAAATACTAGCGATTGCACAATCCTTTATCTCGTATTTATGTTTGCGTCTAAATCTCGGCTTAGGTATGTTACTTGGGCTTTCTGTCAGTACATAAATTCTATTACAAAAACGATCTGTCAAGCGGTTTCAGTGTAAACGTGTAAACCACAAACTATTTGTGACCAAACATCGTGTTTCATTTTTCACTTACTTAACTTTTTGTTAACATTTTACACAGAAAACAGCAAATATTGCGTTCATTCGAAATTTATAATTAATCCTTTTCAGCTATCTACATTTTGCCAGGCGAGAGAGGACCAAGATGCATCAAATTCTGTTCAGCAATCTTAACGATAGGAATTCTTGTGAACTTACAAAATATCGTCATTATCGCAAAGAAGCCTGAAAGGTTGCACTTCTTGACTTCTTTATTTCCAACGCCACTAAAACCAATATTTTTGGTATTTCGAATACTAATTCTCCTCATTCAGGTCTGGATATGGATTTCCACTTGGGTAATGAAGCTTAGTATCAACAACACAACTCGTTCAACTATACAAGCACACCTTCAAAACTGTATTGGTATCCTTATAATATTCATATTTTGTTTTGCAGGCTCATGTTTGGGCATTTTGCTTTCACATATATGCATACATTAGTTGCCTGGTCTTCATTGTTCGAGAAATGGAGTATGTATCCAATTTTCATTACTTTCAGACACCTGTTGCATAAATAATAATTTTATGAATACTATTTCAGTTTGTATGTTAACGCTCCGAGAACCAACAACATGCTACGTGAGCCGCAAGCCCTTTTCAAAGTTCTTCGCACACTCCAAATGCTACACCGTTTATGGCAAACTGTTTTCCAAGATTGGTTTTGCCCTTGCCAAAAAGGCTGCGCCATTGCTGTTGGAACGCTTGCTTCGTACGGTGTCATTAAACTGAGTGGTCCACGTTCATTAGTGATGGGCTGCATGGCCACTTTATCTTTGCTCTATCTTTGGACCATGTTCAGTAATAATATTTAATCTTTTACTTATTTTTGATGAGATAATTCAATAAGTTGGAATAATTAATTATAATAATCAAGGGAAATTCGGACAGTTGCATGAACTTTCGGAGAAAATGTTGGAGAATTGGAAACATGCTCCAAATTCCAGTAAAAGGGTGAAGAAATTTGTCCAATCCGTCCCTATTCTGCGCATAGACATTGGAAGATTCTACTACGTGAATAGAACAACAGTCGCAACGGTGCTTGAGACAGTACTTAATAACACAATCACTTTGCTTTTCTTGTAGGTGACATTGTATGGGCCCCATACTATGGGGGCAATATCGATTATGACTATCTACTATCTATAATTAAAATACTACAGACCAGCGTACCTGACGTCAGTATTTTTAGAAGGTTCGACAACACACCTATAGTCTATCCAATGCAATGTAACATTACTTTAAATGGCTGAAGTGAGCCGTGTGCTAATTACTATAATTTATATATAAAGAATTCACAGGAAATGCAACTGATGTAAGTTCATAAAATCCATAAAACAAAAAATGTACCCCCATCCATACGAAATTCTAAAGCATTAAAGTCGGTGCTAATTCGATTTGCATATTCGTGAACATTCTACAGAATCGTCTTTAGTTGACTAAATACTAAATACTGGTTCTAAATATTTAGAATCAGACTTGGATTTGAATAACCGTCAAACAACTAGAAATTTCTTCAAGTGGCATATTATACATTTTTTGCTAATGCATACAAACCTTTATAAAAGATTCGTGACAGTTAATTGAAGTACACGTACAACGTAGGGTATTACTTTGTACAGATAAAAAACGATTTTGTGACGGTAATAATGAGAACACTGCTAACTAGCAGCAATTAGCAAATTCTTAATTCATATTGAAATTGACCAGCGTAGCTTACAATTTGTCCAGGGTGAGCACGTAATGAAAAAGTCGTGCAGTGCCTAAAAAACTAATCTCTTTCTCTGTAACAATGTTCTATAGTCCAGGCTATACGACCAATTAGTTTCTAACAAAATAATAACAAAAACATTTTTCCAAAACGCACTCTTTAGCTGATTAAACGTAGTATTACATTTCACGTGAATGCATGGAGCAATCACAATAATCGCTTCATGCTGTTTTTATTTTAACAGGTTGTTGTTAGGTTTTACAACAGTTAATGGTCCAATTACGACTCAGCAATTATCTGAGAACTTTGAATAAGCAACGACAATAAAACAATAAATCATTCCTCAACCCGAAGACCTGGCAATTGTTGTGAATAGGTCAGTCTTCTTTTACCCCTTGAACGGAACTTGTTATCCATTATCTGCATTTGTGAGCTTCATACGTATATAAGTTTATATTTCCAGTTTGGAAAATGATACCCCCGAAAACATTCCGAGCACTTGTTTTTGCCCAAAAAATAGCCTGGATTTGTGGTGCTATGCCGTTTAGATTTGTTAAAAAGAAAAATGGCTTAGAGGAAATAGAGACTTCCTTTACGAAGGGGAGAACTCTCTTTGTTCGCTTAACCTTTGCAGTTAGCTGCTTCTACATTTGCTTCATTGCATATCGGGTGTTTCAAAAAGTGGCACTGGAAAGTGAAGATGTTTCTGTGGACTTTCTTGTCCAAATGGGCTATCTCTTTTTGAGTTATACGATGCCCGTTGTCCTTCAAATTAACACGCTGATCATGTGGGAAGAACTTCCACAGTTTTTTGTTTGCTACTTAAGCTATTTCAGAGAAGTGAAAGGTAATAGTTCATTCATTGGGATTTGCTTTGAATGCAGACATAGTTAAACATTATTTCCAAAATTCCAGCATGCTTCATTTTGCCCGGAGAAAGAGGTCCAAAATGTATCAAATTCTTTTCCGCTATTTTAACCATTGGAATACTTGTGAATCTTCAAAACATTGTAATCATCATGAAGAAACCAGACAGGCTTCACTTTTTGACGTCCTTATTTCCTGAACCTTTGAAAACTCCGTTGATACTGCGCATACCATTTCTGTTCACACATATATGGATCTGGACCAACACTTGGGCAATTCATCATAAATTTTTAATGCTTGCTGCTTGACAAATATTGGAAATGCATAATAATATATTAATTTGATTTCACAGGCACACGTTTGGGCATATTGCTTCCATCTTTATGCATATATCAGTTGCTTGGTCTTTATTGTTCGGGAATTGGAGTATGTATTTTACTAAAGCTTCAGCCCATTTTTATACCCTTCAAAATTTGGATTATTAAATTGTATATTAATATATTTCATACTTTAGCCTATACGTAAAACAGCCGCGGACTAGTGACAAGTTTCGCGAGCCGAGAGTTTTTACTAAAACACTTCGGACCCTTCATATGCTCCACCGTTTGTGGCAACATGTTCACCAAGGCTGGTTTTGTCCCGCTCACAAGGCCGTCGCCATTGCTGTTGGAACGCTTGCTTCGTACGGTGTCATTAAATTGAGCGGACCTCGATCGCTGGTGATGGGTTGTATGGCTACTCTGGCATTGCTTTATCTGTGGACCTTGTTTAGTAATAATATTAAATCTTTTACTTATTTTTGATGAGATAATTCAATAAGTTGGAATAATTATAATAATCAGGGAAATTCGGACAGTTACATGAGCTGTCGGAGCAAATGTTGGAGAATTGGAAACATGCTCCGAATTCCAGTAAATGGGTGAAGAAATTTGTTCAGTCCGTCCCTATTTTGCGCATAGACATTGGGCGCTTTTACTTTGTGAAGAAAACCACCGTTATTGCCGTTCTTTGGACAGTACTCAATAATACCATCACCTTGCTTTTCTTATAATGCAATATGCAATGCACAATTTAAAAAAAAGTCAACTGTATATATTTTATTGATGAATAAAAACAACAAGAAAATGTACATAATAGTTAATTCAGCATAAAGCTTCACAAAAATGGTATTAAATATTTGTTTTGTAATGTAAATACTTGACAGTATTGCATGAGCGACAATTTAATCGATGACTTGAAAAGGTACTGTTACTCCTCCTTTTCATCTTTAGCATCATCGTCACTAGTACTGGCACTGGCAGAGTCCGAGTTTTCGGAAATGAGATAAGGTACATCCTCCTCCTTTGCAGATTGTCTCATGCTTCTAATTGAATCCAACGATTCTAAATTCGCATGGTCGATGCCTAGTTGTCTAAGATACTTGGCATATGATGGCAACTCCACCTCGGAAAGGTGGTGGTCTGAAGGTGCTGTCAGTATTTGGGAAGGGTCTGATCCAGAGTAGCTGCTATATCCAGAGTATGCGGGTGGAGGTGGGGGTGCGGTGGGTGCCGGAGGTGTAGCATGTTGATAGGTGTAGCGCTCATAACCACCCGCTGATGTCTCTGCAGGTGGTCCATATATTATTTCTGGGATACTGGATCCATAGCTTTGACTGGGTGGAGCACTGTAGCTTGTAGGGGCTGAATATTTTGGGGGAGGAACTCCATATGACGGTTTGGGTGTAGCAGCAGTCTTCCAACCAGCAGGTGGAGGACCAGACATCCAAGAACTAGAGCTCCATCCTGATGATTTTACTGGGGCTGGTGTTGTGGTGGGCAGCAGTGAAGAGAAAAACTTCAATTTTGAAAGTTTGAACCTTGAAAACAAACCTCTGGGGGCTGGTGTGGTTTTCGCAGAAGGCCATCCTGAATGCCAACCTTTGGGGGCTTCTTTGAGCACCAGTACGCCTGGTCTTAGCTTATGTTTTATTATCCTACGAATGATAAATCTTAGTGCTCGTAATTGCGCTGCAAGAAGCCTTCTCTTTAGACGAATTTTCCTCATGAGAGCGGGCCTCAAAGCTCTGTATAAGTACCTCACCCAGGATTTAAAAAGAGAGTTATCCGGTTCGTATTTCACAAAGACGGGACTGTCACTCCAGCCATAATGGTCATGATGATCATGATGGTCATGGTCAGGATGATGATGATAATGTGAACGAGGAACCTTTTTCCCATCAGGATTAGTTTTCAAATCCAAAATTCCTCTTTTGATCCACCCCAACGTTCTGATTGGTAGAGTCACTGTGTCTCTGATTAGGGATATTTTTCGACCAGCTTTCGTTCTATAAAACACTGGACGACCCACATCCCATACTGCTTTAGCAGTACCCCATAAAAGTTTTTCGAAAGGGGGGTCATGAGAATGAGAATCACTTCGTTTCGCAGCAGGATCAACCTTTTGGCCGTTTTTATCAATTCCATGAGCTTCCCGAACTGAATTCTCGAGGAACTCTATTACTTCATCGTAGTCAGGATCTTCTCCCACTCGTGGCGTTATCCTGGATGAAGACGCTGACTGTAGAGGAGTCGTCGTTCCGTTCTCAGCAGCTAATTACAACACATTCTCATATCACCCCAATGTTAATACATGGCATTTTATGTACATTTATCAACCTTACCTTCAATAGCTTTCAGGATTTGAGATACTTGTGATCCCTCAGCGTCTGCTTTCTTCTCCGATTTGTCCAGCAGGAGGGAAATGAGCTTATCATCTTCAGTTTCCGATTTACCACTGTCTGCACAGTGACAGATTTGCACAAATAACAAATGTAAAACACATAAATGTAGAACGTTTGTCCAACACTGACTCCTAGCCATTTTTTTAAATGAGTAGGACAACACTTATCAACAAAAACTGGGCTATGTTTTCATTGAAACTATCCGAAACAATTATCACCTAACAGTTTTGTCATAGATAAGCCGATTGATCCATTTTATTTATCAAGTCCAACACCCACAAAGTTGACTGAACGCTACTGCTGGTCCTTTTAGAAATGAACTCGTTTCAGGAGTAACAGTTGGCTATATACTAAATGATTTTTTCTCATCTAATTTTTTCAACCGAAAATGGATGATTATGTTTATAAAGTGGGGCTTTACGTTTCAAAATTTTGAATAATAAGGCCCTTCACGCAATGATCTCGTTGAAGAGCTCGAGAGCAATCTTTTTTGCAAAGTGTCTCGAAAAGTACAACTACATCCCAAAGTGATGTTTGATTATGTTGTGTGTTGTGAACACACAATTTGTTTAAAATTGCAATATATGCGTATAATTATGTAATGGGGATCAGATCATAATGCAACACGCTACGATATAAACCGGAAGGAAGCGGAAGCAATTCAAAAAAATATGATATAAAGTAATATAATATATTGTGTACTACAAGTACGCTAATATGTTACCTATTTTTTGGGCATGATCATCTTTGTTTTTTTTTGTGTCACGAGCTGCAACGCATAATAAATAATTTCCTCTGCAAAATGAAGTGATTGATTTTGGTTATGTAATTGGATAAGCAGAGGAGGGTGTAAGAACAAGTTTTGCTGCATAAAAGATCCACAATTTTTATGCTGAGGCTTTTTCATAGTTGTCTTCAAAAGGTGAGGATGTGTCATGTGTCTTGATGGGCTACACGGCATGGCAGCCACAAGCTGCAGTGACATACAAACGGATATGAGATGTTCATAATGTATGTACACGGTAATGTGCGATGGGTCATCATCATACTTTGTCGTGCCATTAATGCGTCTTCCATGTGAAAGTTGTTCACATATAAGAAGCAGCATAATGAACATAGGCAATATTATTTCCGATTCAGGAAAATAGCGATATTTCAAAGGAACCTTCATTCAGCCTTATTATTTAATCAGTTGAATACGTGAAATACCAAATTGCACTTTTTGCTTACAAACAAGAAGCGGACGGTGTATCTGACTTGGAATTTTTGAGATCTACAGAAAAATTAAAGAATTGAAAGCATCGAAGTAATTCGTTATTGTCAATTATTGGTGTCTGATATTGTGCATGCTGAGCTGCAGTGCGTGTCATCTCGTAAGAAGATGTAGATCCATCAGTCAGATCAAAGATAGAAAAAAAAACAGTTTTTATTCATGGACTATGGGACGGAAATTGTCACAGAATTTCAAAAGAACGTTGTGTGGGCAGACTAAGAAATGTATTTGTAACGTACTTCCTTGAGCCTAAGAAATTGATATGGAATTTGAAATGCAAATTCAGGATGATCATGATGCAAATGCAGATTTATTTAAATATATAGATTTCAGTATGCTTTATAATTCTGTGTTTGATATTTCTTCCTTCCTCATTCGCTTTTTTAACCTCATTTTTTGAAAAGTAATTTATCGACAATGCAACATCTCCACCCTTTTCTTCGAAGGCAAATTTTGACCCGATTAAATCACAGGTTTAATTTTGCTCAATGGAACGGTAAACCTCATGTATTTTACTAATGTCAAACTACTACATTTGCTTCCGTCTCCTACTTCGAGGACCATCCATGGCACTACCGAAGAAATTCAGTACATGAATGTTGTAGAGATAAAAATGAATCCTAAAACCCTGAAAAATACAGGAAGATGCATAGGAATCAGCTCCAAGCTCCAAGCTATTCTTACATGTAAGGCTGGTTAGGCATTCAATTAAGTTATGATTATAATGGGGCTTTGACAACTTTACCTAATTAGTCGTTGCGCACTGTCTCAAATTGTACATGTTTCTGCCTACAAGCAAGCAAGCATTTAATGAATTCTATTCCTGTTGTGCTGTGATGATGACTTGATTTGATGACTCATTTATGCATGAACTCGTTTATATATGAACTCATGTACATTCAATTCAAATAATTGAACGTTCACCAAGCACTTACAAACGATTAGTAGAGTATTTTACTATGTAAAAAATAATATTTGTGACTGACTTCGTTGTATGATATAAAAGCACAATGCACCTCAGTACTGCATAGATGTCATGTGAATATGAATAGTATGAATACTATGAACGTTTTTAGTTTTTAGGCATAGACAACGAGCTGAATGCATGTAGAGTGTGAGAATGTGCCCCTGTACAATCCTATCTGTGAGCTTTGTTGTTGAAGGAGCTAACAGGATGAGCAAGATCAGCATCCACACAACGCAGACAATAATACAAGTTTGTATATACATGCGTATGACTCGACTGACAGAATAGAATCGGATGTTGTTTTATCAATGCTTTTCATATTGAAAATGGAAAGGTTTCGTCAGCTGGTGAAACCTGTTCAAGTATAAGTACATTCACATTTGTCATATCAGCTTAAATGAATCCGTCCATTAAACTAGAAACCAGAATTAGAACAAATTCGAAAGAGCATTTTTGAACTTACTTTGGCTTAAGATTGGCAAATAATTTCATGTGCACAATTCAGTTTATTAAAACTGTGGTAAGTAAAAAAAATCCTGACATTTCGCATTATCGCATATTACAGTTGTGATACTTAAATGTGGGCGTAACTAGATTTTTTTAAAGGAAAAGTGGTTTATCTAAAATTATTAATCGGTTGATCAATCAAAAACAGTTTTACCATTTATCATCACAATATACTTGTCAATGCTCCAGTAACTAGAGCATTCATCCCATTTCACATGCATGCGACATGCGTATGCAAAAACAGCCAAGTCAAACCCTCTTCTGTTCGCAAGGTTTTTGCAAAGAAGGTCTGCTCCTTGGAAAGAGTTATGGAAAAGGGATCAAGAGTTCACGGTTATGACGACGTCAGTGTGTCGTGTCATTCTGGAATTTTACTTCTTTTCTGCTCCTTATAAAGCTCCATAAAAATAATTGACGAGGCTAATAACAAGACAAGGAACAATATTATTCTCTAACTGCACAAGTAACATATTATATCACATTCCATATTATCTTAGCCAATAATGTGAGTAACTGCCACAAGTGACAAAAACAAGTTGCCTACACATTATATCTATGTCAGCCTTCGGAATCTGACTTATATGTAGAAAGTGGAGAAGAGAATTCACCTCGTGGTTATTTGTGTGTTCCTTATTGAATGTTTGCTTTAGAGTTAATGAACAGTTATCATATCATGCTCCACTTGGTTAAAGCAAGTTCATCTTGCCTATACATATATAGAATATATAGTTTTAACGTTTTCTCATTTTATTTGCTCTTCAGGAATATTCCACGGGACGGGTTTGGCAGACAAAGCTTACATAAGTA
>JAQGAP010004424.1:0-10509 GCA_034697805.1 Orchesella bifasciata
GTGTGGCCGTGGGAGTGATTTCCGTGATACTGTTGTGATCCGATCTTCCGAGAATTGTGCATATATCCTACATTTCATGGAGTGTGAGCTGGTGTGGTTTGGCAAGGGAGAAAGGTAACACATTAACTTTTTCATGTGCTGTTTAGCAATTTCCGTTCCTAAAATACATAAGCGGTTTCAAATCCGAAAGGATTACAAAAGTCGATCCTTCTGCACAGCAAGTGAAAGCAAGAAAAACCTGCTTGCAGGAAGGCTTTTGACATGCTGCGCTATCGAGAATACGCAAAAAATCTAAACCTCTCACTTGACTCGTTTACAAAAGGAAGTTGGCTCCTTTAAAGCTGTCTCCTTGAAGGCATTATAAGTGCTTTCCCTTTTTTGCCATGTCAAACTACAATAAACTTTCAAGACAAATATTTTTTTCCGCAATGTATAGGTATCGTATAATCTGGACAACCACATCTTCCTAAAAGAAAGAGAAAGATTGCTACTGAAAGAGTAACGCAACGGTTGCAAGGGCGGCATTTCACTGCTGAGCCGAGTCTTTCTTCTTTTTCATCATGTGGAGGGTATTATAACACCTTCTGTGTATTATGCAAAAGTTCTCCTCGGGCTAAGCTTTATTTACTTTTTCTTTCTGTCTTGTGAATTATA
Organism: Orchesella bifasciata; assembly: GCA_034697805.1. NCBI lineage: Eukaryota > Metazoa > Arthropoda > Collembola > Entomobryomorpha > Orchesellidae > Orchesella > Orchesella bifasciata. The sequence continues at coordinate 655 of JAQGAP010004424.1, forward strand.
TGGCTCTAAAGTGAATACTTAAACTCCATGAACATTAGCAGTGGATATAACTCTATTTCATGCATGATTTTTTATGAGTTTTTTTTTCTCGAAAAAAAAAATTCCAACTAAAAATGTACCTACGAAAAATCAACTTAGTTTTTGTAGATATTGTTTTGTGTACAATGCCTACATTTGAAGGATTAATGGTCCAAACTTATTTTCTGGCACTTTGCCTTCCTCTTTTAGCACCTTGAGTAAAATTGTTTTTAAAGGAGAAAAAAATGTACTAAGCATAAAGTTAAATGAGGAAAGTGGTATATAAATATTTTTTAAGTTGGTTCCACATATTTTCACTGTCAAACCCAGTCGCAGTTCTGAAGATTATGTGCAGTAGACACCTAACAACCGTAGAGGTATTATTATTTATGAACAAAAAAGTTCTAAGAAAACAATCCGCAAAATAGGAGAAACAGCGAGTAATTGGGAAAATTCAGTTTCGTCTACAAGTCGAGTTGAACAAAGTAACATGAAGCTTATACAGGTATTAGTAAACACTTCATGTTGAGCACCCCTGCTCCCATCCGCAAAATGATAGATGGCTTATCTTTTGATTACGTACTTGCGTTGTTGGGAAAATGAGGGCTGATAATTGGGTAGGTTGAGGTTGGCCATTTCGCGAAAATGATCATGAAAGTCTGAAAACTACAGAAAACTACTTGTATGGGTTTTTGGCTTGTGGGTTGTTAGGTGATGATGAGATCGGCAAGGGCAACAATAGGATATGTGCCACACATAGTATTTGTGTATGGATTCTCACATGGGGTCTCTGATATGATGGGAAGCAGATGAGCGAAGGGAGAACGGATCATGATAAAAAAAAGTTTGAGGCTTTGCTGGGATTTCACAGGAGCTTAAATCTAAGAAAAGAGGGGAAAAGGATTATGAGTGGGAGAACACTAAAAGCCCACAACAACATCTTGCCCATTAATTTTAATTATGTCCTCGAGGATTCCCTTTTCAGACTTTTTCATAAGAGAAAACAAAGTGCTCCCCTCCTTTTCACGAGAGTTCTTCTATTTACTCAAGAAAGGGAGAGCTTCTGTCTCAAGAAGGGAAAGGAGTCGTCATCATAACGTGGCAGTTGCCATAATGCATAAAATTAGCGACTTAAGAATCACAGTGACTGTGTTAAGAAAATTACAAGGAGAAAGTCGTCCTGGAGTGTTTCCCTTCTCCTTCTGTCAGTCTCGTTCTGTTGCAACACTCATCTAAGATTTTCTTCGACCATGAAACCCAATGTGAAAAGGGTAGAGAGTAGAGACCTTTTCTGTTACCGTTTTTGTGGTTATGACATAACTGTAATGGTTATGGTGTATGCCCTTTTTCTCATGCCGTTGTCCTCCCTCACAAGTGGTTGCCGCTCATAAAAAGCCAGACCTGTTTCAACTCTAATGGGAATAGCTTCCATTTTATAGAATAAAACATGCCTTCTTTACAACCTTGAGTGTGCTAGTGTGAGTTCTGGATCAAGAGAATCGCACACAACAAAGTAGAGAACAGTTTTGTTCCGGCGAAAATCACAAACGTATTTACTGCTGTGATAGGTACGTGTATGCACTGGTGATGTGATGGTTTCCTTGTTTTTGTGATCTCTAATGAAATGTGGAAAAGTGAAATTACATGCATGAACACACGACAAATACATTTATGCTTGGCTTCACCGTGCAATTGCGTAGTTTCATTACAAATCTCTTGTACGGTTACTTCCTGCCGTTATTCCTTTTGTTAACTTAATTTTTACGACATGTCTTGCTCTCGATGAAGATATAGATACTGCCGTTTTGCGAAATGCACAATTACGCCTGCTCGCATCAACCCGACCCAGGGTTGTAATTCCTTTGTGAATTTCATTATGCACTAAATTGACATTTTGCAGTCTTTCTGATATGATGTGACCATTGGTGAGATATCAGGTTGTGGTAGCATGGCGTACCAGTAGCTGTCGATATAAAACTGAACGCGCGTAGTGCACGTACGCTTTGGCTTTCGTCTTCCGGGAAGGCAATCACTGTTCCAATATTCCCTATTAGTAAAACGGGCTATGCAAATGATATTCCATGCTCATTTGTAGGGTACAGTGACGGAAAAGAATTTCCCATCGCAATTATTTCACGCACGGCGCAAGCTTGGAATGATGGAAGGAAGGGAATACATACATACATTCCACTAATTCATTAGCAAGAGGCTTTTTTCCTTCTAACTTTGTTATCTCAAAACATGGTACACACGAAGGGAGCCGGCAAAATGTATTTCCGTAGTTTTTTTCCTTCCAGAAACAAGGCTCATTTGCCCTAATGAAGACAAAACTTACTAATTGTTACTGTCGGTATAATCTAGACATATTCAACTTTAATGGAATCAGAGGGGGACAAATTAGGAGCAAAAATACCTTCCACTTTCTTGCTATGTTATGGTTGTCGATCTCTTTGAAAATTCTTTGGTGTGTTTTTTCTATATGCACATGTTAATTTAAGGAATACAACGTGTTCAAGGTGACAACTAGAAATGGAAGGAGTGGGAGGTTACCATTATTTTTTCTGATAAGAGGAAAGTGCTTCTCGCCTCACTCTTCCGGTTTGCTCCCTTATTCCTCTTCCCATTTTCTGTTCTGGTAGATGCGATTGTAGTGCCAAATTGTTGAGATTCCAATGTTGCTACGAAATACTTTGGTTGCTTTTGTCTCTCCGCAATCCTCCACTGCACAACACACTGCTTGACTGTATGTACCATGTGCATCCGAATAAAACACGGAGGCAAAAAGCGGATCACGAGTGCGACAGGCAGGAACAACAACGACCAAGTCATGTTCAACTGCATTCTTTCTTTCTTTTTTATTTCAGAAAGGGACATTATCATCATCTTCTTTTTAAAATGTACCTATGTATGTCTCTGTGTGTAATCCAATTACTATTATGAATGCGAAATCATTTAGTGGCTGCGAGAGCCAGTGTTGCTATTGGCTGTGGTGTGGGCTTTGTTGCAGAGAATTCCATCAATTCTATTTCTCTCTCTTTCTCTCTCTGTCGTTCCTTCCTAGTCATGATTTTTATCTCTCAACTCACATGGAGCACAGCCCCTCTTTATTCTTCGTACAAGCTCGCGCTATGTGACTTTAAATAAATTTTACATTCCTTGTCTACGTCTACTCCCAAGCTTCATCTTAAGAAAGGAGGAATTGCCTGCTGATACTGATGTTACAAAATTCCAGATGTGACTTGCCAAACACTATTGTCAAAAGCATTGGTGGTGCAATGTTTATATGCAATGCGAAATTGCGCAAGTGAACATATAAAAACCCATTACTCTTTTTCCCTCCGGCAAATGAGGCAGGAAAGGTTCCCTTCTTCCCCTTTTTATTATTCTTATATGCCCTTCCACAATCTTAACTCTGAAGCATATACCATTTCATAACAATTGCGAAAGCAATTCCGTAGAAAATATTCGCGTTGATTTTTCTTGACAATGAAACAAAACGAGAGAGAGAGAGAAAATATTTGCGTTTTGTCAATAAGCATTCATATTTTTCGTGTGTTAAGTCGTCAACTCATGTCACCCAAGAACAACCCTACTAAGAAAGTTAGTTGCATGGAAAATAGTCTTGATATACCAGCTATTACGTAACCAAAGACGATGATAAGTTGGCTCGCTTGTGAGGACGACAACAACAACTTCACCACAGATTTCCGTTTGAGTTGATTTCGAGTAGAATGATATTATGGAAGCGTGCATACACTTTTATCCTCCAGGTTTTTTGTTTCCAAGCCGGAAATTCTCCACTGGTGCAGAAAACAAGACAAACTTAACAAAGTACTAGTGTATACTGCAGAGTTTCCTATTCCAATAAGTCTTTACGGCGGTGATGCCTGATCTATGCGTTGCATTTTTCAACAAAATGAGTTCAATGTCGGCTCACATGTGAGTTATGGTGAAGGAACCCCGTTCTTTGTTTTGTAATATGTAGATGTATGTACAAATCATAAATATCTTATAGCGTTTTCTCCCTGGGGGGAGTTTTGGAAACGGGCAGCATTTAAAATCTTCTGACAATTGGGAAAGATAAAACGACGTAAGATGCCAAAATGTCGTTTGACTTTGTCTGCCATGCCTTTTTTAATAAAGATGCAACCTTCAATGATTGATTCAATTTCATCTTTAAAAGATTTATCCAGACTTTCGACGCTTAGCAGTGTATAGAATTTATGAGGAACCAATAAGAACGAATTGATAGCCTGTTGAGGGCAACAAAATATGGGAATATTGCGAAGCAAAAAAAACGGACAAATTTAACGGGAGAAAAATTGATTAGAGCTTGTCGTGTATTCTATTTGGAAAGTAAGTCAACTTGACACACTTCAAACGAAAGTAAATAACTACATATTCACTCCCAAACTCCACAATACAAAACGAACCCGTTTTTACTCCAGTGGAATGACTGGAGAAAGCAAATGTCACTATGCTCTTCGTAGCGCCTTCGTCTTGCCTCTTTAGGAGCACTTCATCAGTCATCATTCTCTTTTTTGTTGATTTTTTCTTCGCTCTTTTCTTTTAAAAGGAGAAGAGAAAGTGAAATATTGTAGTTCCCTTCCTATCTCATTCCCTTTCATGCTTTCACTATTTTAAATGTCTCCCTCGTCTTTCATTCTACTCCATTATTTCTTTGAGCCGTGCCGCATCCTGAACTTCTTCACACTCGCTTTCTTTTTTGCTTTTACTTAATTTTACATGGCAGTGAATGTGACGACATTGGTGAAGGAAGGGAAACGACAAGATGAAAAAGCGAAACTTTTCCAGCAGTCGCTAAATATTGTTATTGATGGCAGAGAGTAGGCACTTGCTGCCTACATACATAATTAGGTTTCGAAGACAATGTCTGGGCAGTTCTTCTTAAATTGCTTCAAAATGCTTTGTGAAGTGAAGAAATACACTAAAATACACTAAAATACACTAAAATAGTGAAGAATTGTGAAGAAACACAAAGGGCGCTGAGTGGTAAGATGATTTACCTCGATGGGGATGGCACTCTTCATTCTCAAATTAGTCGACTGGACATGAACATGAACAAAAGAAACTGCGTTTGACAGCGTTATGCTGATTTAACTTTATTGAGCCATTAAACTCATGCGAACATGTGTAGCCATAGACTTTCAGAATGCATTCAAAAAGGCAAAACTTAAAGGGCATAGTTGAAGTAATAAAGCAATGATATGCTCGTACACAGTTAAAGTAATAAGAAAAAGAATATCATTATGCAAAGAAATTGACAAACTCTGTAACCTCCTGCTTTGTAAAAGCACCCAAATGCCTATGTATGCTCAGGAAAAATATCAATTAATTGAAATGATAAAAAATTGGGTTCAAGTCATGCATAAATGTGAATATACACACGGTATACTTTTGCATGCTCCGTTGAAGACATTTTATTGTATTTTGTGTGTTTCCTCATGAATCACCGAGTTTCATTTCGATGTGACAAAGTTACCTTCACTCCACTTACTTGACTGAAAACACCGTGACAAACATATTTTTGCTGCCTTGACTCAATTTCACTTGTACTTTATGTGAGCTATGTATAGGGAAACTAAGTTTTCTGTTCACTCAATCAGTCAGTCAGTCAGTCACACATTTGCTCTAGCTCTAAGAACCAAATAGCTTTTTATAGACGTGGCATGGCATGGCATGCATGGAACAAACATGCAAAAACTATGTTTTGTGGCTACCATTTAGAAAAGGCATACACAACATGCACCCCTCTATATTTACACATAAAGAGCATGTTAGCAAAGATTTTCGTGATAAAAGATCATGAAAACTCATGCCTGTTCATTATTATTCTCGTACACATTAATTCCTTTGCTCTCTCTCATTCCCTATCTCCCTCTTGTTTTCAACTTAAACCACTTTCTTCCAACTATTTTTCCTCCTTGATATCATTACTCCAAAATAAAATGTGTATTAAGCTTAAAAATGTACTTACGCATGACAAAAAGAAAATGTATATTTGATACGTGTTTATATCACCTTCGTCTTTTTTTGGCCGGTGATACTCCTGCTGGCTGCTACCATAATCTTTTGGCATCCCGTGTGGGATCGTGAGAGTAAAATGGAGAGAATAAAGAGAGTAACTTTTTTTTCACTTTGCAGGCTCACTTGATATTTATAGTCTCCGTCAGTCTTATTTTCGGTAACGAAGAATAAAAAAACAGGAGACTTGTCTGTATGAACTAATATCGGATGAAAAGGATACCGCATAACATTTGATATCACATCACATCCCGATAATAGGAGTATGTGTGTGTGGAGGATTAATACTTGCCGGTATATTCTCCACTCTTCTTGTAATTATGGGGAGTTATACACACCACACCAAGTTGCGATTTGCGAAATAGGGTAGAGTTCAAGTTTTTTCGTCTTGCTCTTGTTGGTCGACGGGAAATTAAGATATGTGGGGATTGAAAGTGAATTGGAAGTATATTTCGGTTTTTATACTGTGGTTTTCATGGTGTATAACGGAGAGGATATGTTGTTAGCATGCAGCTATATTTAGGTAAAGCCGTAGCCAAAATAAGATACGAGATATAATATTATGAAAGAGTCTGTGCTCTCAAAGTAAAAGTTAACATCTGGAAGGAGATTGGATTGGATAGAAAATAAGAAGAAGCTCAGAAAATCTGTGATCGAGCCTAAGCCTAGTAGTTGGCCTATACATTCACTCACTCACTTACTCAACAACTCAACTCAATGCAATGCAATCAGGATGATGATGATAACGGTGAAGAAGTTTGGTATAAAACGGAAGATGATGATGGGATCCTGATATTACTTCACTTTTTTTGCCACAGAGGAACTGAGCATTAACGAAGAAAATATGTACATACATATGTATATCTACTAGGTGATCCGTGTGTACATGTTTATACATGGTATCCGTATGGGCTATCGGTTTCCTTTTACTTCCGCCTTTGCTCCTACCATATCCATTTGTTCGTCCGTGATAGCAGAGAAAAACTTGGTAAAGGAAAGAGGGCACAAGTTAGTGGAGCTTCATGGGCAAGGATTTTGTTCACAGGCAGATTTACTTAGATGGGATGAGCTTCGTTTCGGTTCAGATTGAGGATTCAGTTACAGTCACAAGACAAGAGGAAGATTACTTTATTGTTACTCTCTCTCTCTCTCTCTCCGAGTTAGCTTCTGACGGGGGGGAGGAAATAGTGAATCAGAGGCTTACTCATTTAAACTCAGGAAGGCTTTACACGTTATCAGTTCTTATAAATTTTATAACCAATGTAAATATAAAATATTATCGTTCTACTGTTACGATAAATAGTGATTTTTTTTACATAAGTTTGCATACTGTCCCATAATTACTTGATGATAAATTTAATGTTGGAGCATCGAAAGGATAATTAGTTGATCTCATCATGTCACTTATGCCCAATCGATAATACATTGATATTCTGGCATCACATATAACATACTCACAAAACAAAAGGGGATCGTGAGAGGTGTGGTATGTAAGTAAATTTGTGGTTGATTAACTTTCTTGTATGGCTTTTTCTCGCTGAGTTAGTTCATTTTCTTAATTTTTTTGCAAGCCATTTCACCCAGTCAGTCGGTTTATTTAGTCATTACATTGTCTGTCTTGAAAACATTCTTGCACTCTTGCCAAAAACTTGTGCATACATAATTGTATGTAGGGGAAAAAGTGATAACGGCATTCTATATTTTTTGTTGTAAAAGAGTGTATCCTACTCCTGCATTCTACTCCTTCTTAGATTGTCTTTTATAGTGTATGAAAAAAGAGAGGAGGAATTCTCGCATTCGACTTCTTTTTCCCTTGTGCATCATTTAGTTTTTTGAATGTTGAGAGTAGAACAAAAGGTATTTTCTCATTACATGCATCTCTGCCATTTAGCATGCAAAATATACCATGGAATCTATACCTGACGGGTGGAATCGGAAGACAGTGATGTAAAGAATAAAAAAATAGGGAACGATTGCTGTTTGACAATACAAATCCCACACACTTTATATTCGCTGATAAAGTAAGCTCATTCCATAGCGGTAGTCAAAACGAGCTTAAGGAAATGCACGAGCTTAGGTAGCTCACCTCACAATAAAAAGAAAGCCAATGAGGAGCAATATATTACAAACTTCCTCGTCTGGATGAGTCAGTCGATTTGTGCAGTAACGACGGGAAGAGAGAGCTTATATAGGATGAGCCGTCTTTCTTGATGAAAATTCAAAGTGATACGCAGGTAAATACATGACATGTGAAGATGCATTCTTAGTATCCTTCCTATCGCAGCAATGAGTTTTGCTTACATGGAACATGGTTTGATTAACTCTGAAAGATTCCTTCAGAAAAACCTGGATCCATCCGTTGTACCTACAAGATGTTCATTTTGTAAGTGTCAAGCACTGTTGGGATGTCGTGTCTTGTAAATATAACGGTCCAGGGATGTTGCTTATTTACTAGTCGGAGTTGTCGTCAATGCCTCCAGTGTAGTCTTGGACAGAAAACCAATTCTCCAGGTGCCATGTCCTAACTTTGTTCTCGGAATGTATTCCCAAGTTGAAGTAAGAAACGACAGGATGAAAATCATCGATCGAACGACAATGCTCTATATAACTTATTACTGAACAGCTGAATTCCGTGTGATACTTACGATGAGTATTCCTACTCATGTGTCAAATTTAAAAAGTTTCTCTCGGAATTCGGAAACCATTTCCCAAACAACTTTGCATTTTGTAATCTCAAGTGACACTTGCTAAAGATTTCCTTCCTTTTCCATACTTTAATTAAAGGCACAATATGCTGTGGATAGGAAAATGAAGTGGTTTTTATGCACATATTCTTTTATGTCTATCTGAATGTGTTTTTCTTGAGAAGTATATCACATCACGGAGAGGAAGACGTTGAAATTAATTGCATTTTAATAAGAAATGAGATTTTCTTTCAAAAGACATGAACACACATGTGTGCAATGTGGTTAACTCTTGACTATCTTCTGTGACAGACACCTGCACCACCCAGCAAATGACAAGACGACAAGACTCCCAAAAATCAACATGAACCAAACATGTAACGCAAGACTTGTCTTTTGTGCTTCTAATAGGCAAGTATGATCTGATTTTGGTGTACGCTTGTGCGACTTTCTGCCACTGTCATTGTTGTCTTTGAATGCTTCACTTAGTTCCTTTTTCTGTCGATCCTCATAAGCGACCAACAAGAAAAGGCAAAAGGAAAAGCAGAATATATAGGGCACATCTATAAGCATAAATAGTACTACTATGAAGTTGATATGAACCATTTTTATTGTTCTCCAAAGCAATTCTTTGGACAATAATGAAAAGGCACGTTTTTGGCATATGGACATAAAAAGCAGGGCGTCAGGCATGACCTGTTGGTATTATACTCCCGGAGAGGGAAAAGCAAACTTCATGAGAAAAAAAACCTCCATACGTCTACTTAATTTAATCAAATCGAATACTCACTCCACTCCACTATCTCGCCAACTTGAGTTCACCTACTATCTTCTTAAAAACCGAACCATATTATATGCCTTTATCTTTCCACTTTGTCTCTTTTTATCTCTCTCTGGACGAGCGTATTCAAGTAATATGGTGTAACCACTCCACTCAAATTACTTACTGTTTTCTGTTCACCTGAACCTTTTATCTTTTTGCATCGCCGAGATATAATGTGCTCACTCTCCCGTGTGTGGGCAACGTGTGTTCCTCAATTAGAACACTCTTTCCGTCTTCCATTTCCCCGTCCATCCAATGATTTTTTAAGTGGCCTTTCTTTCCGGG
>JAQGAP010004425.1:0-10507 GCA_034697805.1 Orchesella bifasciata
TGGATTTGAAAGAGAGACTGATAATAATTCTGGAACTGCTTGTGGCTTTTATACAAATTTGCATGGCTTGTATTGGCTGTGGTATCATGTCCAGCCCGTGTTTTGAGGAAATTCATACCATCATCATAGTTTATGCTGTGGGTAGTTGGAATTACTTCTCTTTATGACGCATGTAACATTAGCATTAGTGTGATCATTCACATAATAATTACGTTTACAGTTCCATGTTCCATCCAACAAAAGAACCGTTTGTGCGTTTCTTTTGTTGGATGGATGGTTTGTCATGATGATCATCAGTTCACAAAAAAACCGTTGTTGTAATGTGCTGCTGGCATACATACTCAACCAGAATTAAGATGTCCAGAAACAAAAAATGCCTTGAGGAATGCAAGTGCGTATAATTTTTTTGCTAAGATTACGGCAGTAGACATCAGTAGCTGACATAAGAGTACAAGTTATGTTAAGCGTGTAGACCTAAACAACAATTTGGCGCATGAGATGCATTGCAGACGCAACTCACTTTCAATCATATCCCAACTGGCATCATTGTAACTAAAAATGGCAAGAGGCAAAAGGCGCACGGCTTTGGCACACTTGTAAAACATTGGATGAGCCACCGCTTTGTTAGCTGCTGCCTTTATCAACGTAAGAACAAATATTATTATAGACATAGCCGCATTGATAAAAATAAAAAATCGTAGCAGTTGGTCATGGCTAAAAAATCAAAGATATCATTCATGAGCTTCATTAGTTATTCAAGCGTGTGTGTGCCAAGCGCAATCAATGGCACTAGATCTTTCAGTTAGAATCAATGAGGAATACAATAATTCAGTGCGAAAATGGTAGGCGTGTCCACTCGTGAAAGAAGGGAAAGGGAATAAAAATAGTTTGTAACTATGAATAACAACCAGTATGAATGACAAACCCTTTGTACATTGACTACTTGCGTACGTATTTACTGTTGTAATAGTATGCTAAATGATAAATTGTTTGCTACTTCAACTGACTACATTTGGACCACAAATATGAAATATTGTTTGTTAACAAGTGTGTTTTAACATAATTTAATATTCTTTGTATTACATTATAGTTACTGCGTAGCTGTGCGTATTTACACTTGCGCAACAGATTCCGGCGTAAAACACGCATTTGTTCCATAAGCATACACCATTTACCTGAGTAAGCCATCATAACTTCATCATTTGTTGTCAGCAAGTCGATCGACATTCATTAATCAAAATTTGGTGTTAATTAATTATACAAACAAATTGATGATTAATAGCAATTTGCATTTCAACGAGGCATTGTTGATATCGATCATTTAAGCACATTGTTAAATCCTCTAGCATTTTCATTTGTTAAATGAAAGCGTATGTACTCACTCATGACATCAATAATTATAATTTGATTGATTGATAAATTCTTTAAAGCTGTTTCAGTTTAATCTATACATTTTTAATAGCTTTAAATAGGGTACATGTCGTGCACCTGCGTTAGTGATGCAGATTGTGCAAGTGCAAATTTTCGAATTTTTAGCAGCTTGAAATGACTGTGACCTTGGCCTTACCCTTGAATCTAACGTTTTCCTGCATTTGTTGACATGATTGACCATTGTGCAGTTTCACATTTTTACAAACAAAGACGCACATATACGCACTGAACTATAATGTGCAAAGCAGATATAGGTATACTTTTACAGGTTTTTAAATAAAAAATCTTGTTTGAAATCGAAAACTTGAAATGCAATATGCACTGCACATGACCATGTTCCTATCAATCAAATTGAGTGTAGGTCTGGTAGTATAACGCAATGTGAAAAGAAATGATGAAGCGATAAAGGTATGCCTATGTGCACAATGCACTGCTCGTGTCTTTGTCATGATGATGACTTGAATTAAATTACACTTGTTTGTACCCATACCTTATCGAGTGTAATAATGATATATGTTTTTGGTAAGTACATCTAAAAAGTGCAACATTGTAAGCTGTATTTATAACGGTAACATGTAGCCAACATGATGTTTGATGTCTTATATTTCCTATAGCAGATATAATCAAGAAAGTGTTTCATATAATGAATATTATATGCTGGTACTCAGCGCGAGTCCAATGCATCAACTTCAATTTGTTTTTTTTTTGTGCGTGACATGCCTCAAGATATTTAGTGAATGCGTATAGAGTTGCCTACAGTCAACTTGTACATCTTATGAACGAACAAAATGATTCTTTATCTATTTTTTGCCTATTGCTATTACGTTATATTATATCATGCTCAGGTTACCTTTCCTTAAATACATAATAGCAAAAGTTTTATGACGGCAACGTACAAAAAAGGGGCATTAAAGACGCACGTTACAAACTCCGCAAAAAACATGATGTTTAATGCAAAAGTGTTTATAAAAACGTTCATTGTTCCAGAAACGCATTTGGTTTGATGACGCAGGTTGCCTGTGGTAAATGTATCTTGGTCACTCCTTTTGGGCTTCTTACTGGCATGATCATGTCATGTACCGTGGTAAATTGATGCTCTTTGTACTGTTTGATTTCTTCTTTGTTCAAAATTTCGACACTTTTTTAAAGGAGAATATAACTGTGCGGAGGCATTACTCACAACTGTATCATTTGTACCACCACGTCTTTGGATCATGTTTACCAAATCCCATTAATGTTGGAAAAAACTCCAGGAAGATTTATCCAATGCAAATGTATTTTATGCTTCCTAGAAGTAACCCATGAAATTTTGAGTATATAAACCCATGGATGATGAGGTTTTAGTTATCAGTTAGCTTTCCTCAACTTTTATATACACTCTTACTAAAACCTCTTGTCGACAGACAACCAACCAAAACCTTCAAAATGATGAAATACGTAAGTTTCCAATAATTTTTACACAGACAAGTAGCAATAGTAGCCTCTTGACATTTTAATCATTGGTATTTCATGTACATGAACACATGTAGGTCATTCTCGTTCTTGCCATCATCGCTTATGCATCTTCTCAGCTCCTTGCTGGTGGCTACAGCGGTAATAACCTCCACCCAGGGATTGCCTCCAGTTCTAACAGTGGTATCAGACGTTATGGATCCACTGGATATGGAGTCATCGCCGCTCCAGCGTTCGCTGCTCCAGGACTTATCATTTAATTTGTTTTTCTTTCTGGAAGAATTGGCCTTTACTTTCTTTCTTCCCATTTCCCACCTGTTCCTCTCTTGGAACTTTTCAAAGTTTTTGTTGTTGAATTGTTTACTACTACAGTTGTTACCTGAATTTTTTTACGGAAATTTTTAAAACATGATAACATGAAAATAAAAATTACATCGAGCAAAAACGATTGCCGATGATGAACTGAATGAAATTGTAATCTTCCTCAAATTCGCATCTTCTTACAAAGCATTCAATGCACAAACGACATGCACTATTTTTGTTAGCCATGCAATCTGCAATTCTATCACGTTACTTATGTGCACACACATGCCTAGCCTTATACACTCTCCATTTACCTATAAGGTGACCATATTGACTCTTTGAGCCGATAAAATACAGTGGCACAACACCGAAATTACTTTTAAACTGCATGGAGCACCATTTTCCCGATTTTTCTAGAGTTCAAATGGCAATTTAAAATGACAATGACCGTATATATAGTTTCTACCAGAATTCAATAGAGTCAATAGCATACGTATACTCAGATATTGTTCTTATAATGATTGAAATGTGTCTAAACAGCAATAACTTTTCTCCGCTATTGCCCATTTCCCTCTTCATCTCATATTCTTCTCCACCCATCACCATACCATCACATCACCCATCGAAATGTCTTCATTCCTTCCACCCGGTTGGTGGTGCAGTATAGTGCGGTGTCGGTGAGGCAAGAGGAGTTTTATGTATTATTCTGTTTTTTCAACGACCAATTTGATTTGCCATTACGGCTCACTTTTATTGTCAATTTGGGAACCAAACCAATTTCAAACCCTTGGTTTGGTTTGGTCCGCATCCTCAGCAAAGAATAAAAAACAATGCCCCAACCTTACATGTGTGCTTATATGCAATTTCCCAAAATAAATGTCCAAAGTTTTATTGCCAATTCTCATTTCATGTATTGGTTAATATTTCTTTGGATTCAGGGAGAGAATTTTACTTGCAATATAATACAAAATGTATTGGAATGGTTGTGAGGAGGACCACGAATATCTTTTTTTGGTACTATAGAGTCGAGTCAAGTGTCAAGCCAATTGAGGCAAGATTTGAAGGTGTCGTAGTCGTCGTCGTCTCATCTCCTTTCCAATTTTTGTTGGTTACTCATTCCATACTGCATATTAAGGTGAATCCAGCTACACACCCTTTTACATGATGCAATTTATATAGATGCAGATATGAGCAATGCATTTATGGTTAAATAATCTCATTGCGTAAGCAGATATACATTTAATATTTCACACAACGTAACATTACATTGCATACAAGACTTTTTTTGTGAATGGTATAAATATCACCTATCACTTTTCATACAAAGCCAAAATTCTTTTTATTTAGACACGCGAACCATTTGTTTATAGACATGTTATCAATATGCATCTCTTTACTTGTTCATTTCCTCGCCTTTTTCTCCCTTATCCTTCTTTCCCCATTCCAGGGAAGACAATACAGTCTCGCACATTTCATTATGTATGATCATTTCCCTCTGCACGGTTGGATGGGCTTTCCCCATTTTTTCGTATACCATTGTGTCATTTGTTTCGAATGTTGGAGGAAATAAAAAGATGGGTAAAAGATCCATATTTTATTGAACTTCATTTTTCTCAAATATATACGAGGTTTTTCTCCGTTCCATTGTTTCGTTTCAATATGATGATGAAAAATGTGACAGATAAAAGGAAGGAAAAGAAAAGAAATAGTCATCATCGTGATTCTATCAAATACAAAAAAAAGGTATCTTCTTGTCAGTGTTAAAATATTCAAGCAAGGCCATATTTTTGGGATCGGGGAGAAAAATGTTACTCCCTGTTTCGTTTTGTAACAGTAGCAAGGAAGCGGGGAAACGAAAAATGAGTTGATGGAAGTCGTGATGGGTTTGAAGCAGGCAATAAAGAGATAAAAACCAATTTAAATTTGAATTCAGAACCTTGGAATTGATTTATTTCAGGAGGAAAGAGTTCATGAGAAAAATTGTTGCAAAGAAGAAAAAGAATGATGGAAATATATATTTGATACTTAGAAGCCCTGGGGCCTGGATGACACTGCTGATGATGGTTCCTTCAATCAAGGCAAATATTATGTGAATTGTCTAGATACCCTGTCAAAAAAGGTAATTCTCAGTCTCGCCTGTCTGACCACAAGTCCCATATTGCCAATTATTATTGGTTGTACACATTAGTTTTGGATTTGACGCAATTCATTAGAAATCGCAGTAAGGATTAAAATTTTAAATACAAAAGATAGCCATGATAGATTTGCGCAATAAATCCCTCAACAAAAAAAGCCTTCTCGTTTACCAGTAAGTTGCAAGTGACTAAGGGTACTTTTGTACAATTTTGAATTAGAATTCAATTTAACTATCCTTCACGGAACTACTGGCAATGTAATAACGATCCCAAATGTTCAATTGTGAAAAGCGAATTGCATTATTGTATCAAATCAGATTATACCTTATACCATTATCGTTTAAATTGAGATTTTGCAACTATCAAGGTACTTTATACTTTTCCCATTCTCATTCCTACATCTTACCCACTTAACTCATGTGTGGCACGGCAAAGCACGTCAATTTGTTTCTGTCACTGATAACAATAAAGAAGGGAAAAAGTTTAGCACATGATTTCATGGAAAGGGGAGAAAAGAGTTGCACATAAAGTGAAAGAAATGGATCTAAATTATTTATCAATTACTATCCCATAAATCATACGAGCATATTGAAAGCATGTTGGGCAGGAAAGTGGAAACAGCACAGTCGCGTTATCTTGATGTGCCATAAGTATGAAAAATATTGATTCATATTTCAATAAAACTGAATCCCTATTCACGTAGGAAGTTTGCGTTCATTTACTTATAATAATGAGATAATTTTTATCGGTAGTTTTCACTCTTGTTTTATCTCTTTACTATTTAATTCAAATAATATAATATAACATACTACAAGCATGTATGTGTGTTTCCTTTGATGTAATCAACCAACTCTGTCCACTCAACCATGAAATATGGACAGAACTTGGGAGCTGCTTGTATGCACAACATAAAACATATATGTATCATTAGGGTACAAAAATACCAAATCCATCCGTCTATCCTTCCAGCCAAGCAGCAGAAAACAAGCAGAAAGTAATGCCTCGCCGGAACCAACAGAAAAGAAAGTGGAGGAAAGAAAGGAAGTAAAAAAATAAGAAAAGAAAATCTTTGAGAGAGAGAGAGATGAACAGGAAAGTATTTTTTACTCCCATGTCATGTCATTGTATTTATTGTTCAGTCAGTCATGCATCATACATGATGATGTACTCCATCTCCAACTGTGCATGTTTTATGAGGGCAAAAATTTGTGTGTATACAATACATGGTTCCATATAGGATGACATTGAGTATTGAACATTGTACTGAAATGTTCACATAATTATATAACACAGTTCTTTATACTTTCCTTGTAGAAAAGAAATGACAAAGTAGTAGTGCATGGTAAACATTAAACATGTATTTTTGACTCACAATAAAAAAAAAAGCCAAGTCATGTCGTGGTGTACCCCTGGCTTTGGCTTGTGTGTTTGGGAAAAGGAAAAGAAGAAAATTCTCTTGGGTATTTCTAAACACAATTGTTGTACGTATGTACAACTACGCATTCAATATTTAGAAAGGATGAGTTTGTGTTGGTACACACGAAATATGATGGAATAGCGAAGAAAAATATTGCTTGCATTTTTTATAGATGAGTTTCGTACAACCCGATCCGACAACCGACAACGCGTTTGTTAGCACAGGAAGGAAAAGGGGAAGTTATTACAAATAGTACAAGAAAGGAGCCAAGCTAGCTACTGAAAACATTGTGCTACAAATACAAACATAATCAACTTTTTATTTCCATTCAGTGTCAGTCAGCAGGTGACTTGAGTTGACTAGCATCCTGCATGACATATGACATGTGTAAGAAACATAAAATATGCTTATTGTATCGTCGCGATTGTGACAAGCTCTGAATATATTTTGGTAGTGGATGGAATGGTGTATAGATTGGAAAGTGGTAGGCAGTATATTGTAGGTTCTTTGGTCAACCATATCAGCCATAATTGCATAAGATGAAAAATATTACAGAAAGGTAGTAAATGTTTTTATTCCACCCTCCTCGGCGAAAGAGTTCGATTACAAAGCAACTTATCTTTCGTGTAAATGGCACAACTGGTTCTATTCTTGCTTAGCTTGAAATGATCTGACCTGCGATATGGTAATAAAGGTGTGAAGTTGACATTTGGCTTTGGTATTTGGAATAAAACCCTGGATATTTGTTCGATAAAAGGAAATGAGCTGACAAATTGACTACAGCTAAACCTTCTTGTTTGGGTTTAATCAACCCACATCACATTTCTCGTAACCAGACCAGGCTCACCTCATCAATAAAATAAAACTGTATCATCCGCACCTGTTCAGGTTTTTTTGGTGGATTACCAAATGGGTTGTTTTCATGTGAGCAACCCAAACACAATTCCCATATCAAAGAACAAGTCCACACATAATCACATGGGGGTTTTATTTCCTTGAGAAGAAAAAAATATTGTAAAACTAGAAGGGGATTTTTTTCCTTACTTAAGAGGAGTTTCACTTTATAAATACTTCCTTATACTCACCTAATCAAAAGGGCATTTTGTTCCAGAATTTATAACGAAAAATACACTCGACTCCCTCCTTCCGGATATTCCTTAACAAGAATCCTTAAACCGTTGGTAGTATCATCATAGTTCAAAGGAGAAAAAACGGCTTTATGACATTTTGATAGCTTTTTACAACTGCACAACAGCTTGTTTTCTCTCTCTCTTGTCTCAACTCTCTGAAAAAAAAAATGGGGAGAAATCTCGCTCCTAAAATAAGTTTACACAGCGGGAGTAAGAACAGCAGTCAGAAAAAAAGTCTCTATATAAAAATATTTTTTTAAAGAAGGGGAAAATCTTGTCTCTTTGCCTTTTGCTCTGTTGTAATGTGCTCAGCAAACACAATATTTTTTTGTCACGAGTGTATACTTCTACTATACCATGATGATTACTATGAGGAGAAATGTACAGTAAAATAAAGTTTAAAAAACACCAGAAAAAAGTCAGAGTTGATAGCGGTGATATGGTGAGCGTACGATCCAAGATCCAATTCACGGAGGAAATTAGGGTGTTGCTTGATCGCATTTTGAAACATGTGTCATACTTGTCATCCGATCCACTTCTCGGCTTATTTTTTTCTCCCTTTTCCGTAGTGTCGGAAAACACAAAGGGAAAGAGAGAATTCTATCTGTGTCGGTAAAAGTAGTGATCGTAATAATAATACAAAGTGTCACTTTCTTCACTTTGAAAGGTGATATGTACGTGAAGAATTTCTCTCCATTCAGGACCATCATCATCACGTCGGGCTCTATCACAAATTTCATATCGAATCATGTCATGTCTTGTCGGATCCAGATTCTCTGGAGAGAACAAACAATTTGTTGTAGTGAGTGAAAAGGAGAAAAGAGAAAAAAGCAGGGAGGTAGGTAGGTGTTGGACAAAACAGAAAATAATTTGTAGGTTTCTCTGGGCACACTACTCCCAGAGAAAAAAAAAAGTTATTTTTGGTCCAACTGTATTACTGTCTGGATACACGAGAGCCTTTGATGTAGGTAGCCCGACAAGACACCAAATATGATACATAATGGAGAGAGCAAGAAAAACAGTCCAGTTGAAGAGTAACATATATATATCTTTTAGTTGTAGTAAAGGTACTGAAACAGTTGGTTGTAGGTTATTCAGTTGTAGTGTAGATGGAGGGAGTTTTAGGGTTATCCTCAAATGGAACCACGTTTTTTGGTTCCGAGCTTGGCTAGCCGGAATGAACGACTTGCTTTCAGTAGTGTAGACTATGCCAGCGTTTCATCCATTCCATACTTGTGCCTAGCTTTTGGCTAACCAAACCAAAAAGTACGACCACGCTTTTTGGGTAGAACAGGATTGCTTTGGGTAGCCCCGAAATGGGGTCATAAGGGAAAAAATGAACAACCGTTGTGTACTTCTTCCACTGCAGATAGTGTGTAGTCTTGGCCATGTAGTCGCGGTACAATTTTTGGAATCACGAAAAGTATATAAAGTATGTGGGAAGGACACACAGAAGGCAGGATAGCATATCTATTTTGGAGAAAGTGGAGCCCTTTGCAAGGCGCTGTACGGAAGAATAAATACGAAGATTTCCGAGAAAATAGGAAAAGATGTTAAAGGTAAGTTTGGGTAGGCCGCGCAAGCCTCAAATCCCTCAAGCCTCTCTGTCTTCTTCATGCTATGCCTTTACTCCAACCAAACTTCTCTCCACGTCAGTCTCCAGCTGCTTTCACTTCACTGCTGCTCATATCCATGAGAGAGTGAGGCAAGGCAAGGAAACAAACTTACATGGCTGAGCAAAGCAAAAAATTTCCTCTCTTCCTTTCCCATCCACTGCTGCTTTCTCTTGGCCAGAAGATCACCACGACCATCATCAAATGCTTGTGTATGCATGTACATTGGTCTTGGTAGTAAGGGTACACACAAAATGCATGATGTCTAATATACTTAACGCGTAATGTACTTCTCAAATGCCATGCATGCATGCATTGCTCCTGTGGAACCACTTTCGGCTAGCCAACTGAACCGCTAGAGCAGGCCCGACTTTCTCCGCTTCGTCTTCTTTTTTTTGGTTCACTCTGACTCAAGAAAATCCGCCTCCTTTCTCCGGCTTTCTCCTCCTTTCTCTCCAGGAGCTTTCATGGAACGTTCCATGCAAAAAAATATATAAAAGTGCTCAGTGGTGGTATGGACGCATTATAAACCTTATCATCATTATTATTATTCATATATCCATTTAAAAATTATTCTCCTACATAGATCCCATCTACCATCTCCTTTTCTATCCATCATGCTCATGCTTATTCAAGGAAAATAATGCATTTCTTCGTGAACGTCTTGAACAAACTACTACTACTGCTTATTGAGCTTATAACTACTTTGTCTACATGACAGTCACTATTTTCTCCGGGAAAAGATACTGAAAAGAGTTTATATACGGTATACATATTCATTGTATGGTACGCCTTCAATTTTTTCCCTTTATCATCTTCACAGAGTACCCATACATTACTTTTTACCACCGCCCACCAAACCCAAAGCCAGTAGTGTGGCTCGATAAAGTGACCAAAAAATACCTACCCCCAAAGAAACCTACCAACAACCAAACCAGAAAATATTATATTAAGCTCCGTATCCAGTAGTGATTTTCACGCGGGGAAACGCAAATCGTGAACTTTCCACGGACTTTTCGCGATTTC
>JAQGAP010004426.1:0-10505 GCA_034697805.1 Orchesella bifasciata
AGAGGAGTTAACCAGTGGTATCAGTTTATCAGTTTTTGACTCTGCAAACATTCCGGAAGTGTGTTGATAAGCGAGTGGAAATCCGCCGGGCTCAGGTTTGGAAGGATGTGATCCCAAATCTGGAAACAAAATGGGCACAAAGTTAATTACAAAATCGTACTGAATGAGAAACGTACTGAAGAAGATTCATATGTTAACCTCAGGTAGCAAACTGAAAATGGTTTTTGGTGAGTCGTCATCTTGACCAGGAAAGTCTGGATCCACCTTTAAATTTCCAACTCGTTGTGGTACAACTTTCATCAGTATTCTTTCCTCTTCACTGTCATTCTTACTACCAGAAGCGTTATCACTATTGGATAACATGTTAACGAGTTTGGTTTAAATAAATTCTTAAGAAATTATTACGCAACTTTTGTAGGGATTCTCTAAACCGGCTCAACAGGGGTATTTAGCCAAGTCAAGATCATCATGATCAGATGTTTTTTGTTGTGCATTTCATGAACAAAACGTGCATTCTACACAAGATTCTGACACAAAAAAAACGCACTTCTCGTTTGTTTTAATATTTATTTAACTGAAGAATTTTGTGATAATACGACAATGAATCTGGATAGCTGCGTATTTTGTGCCTCCCCATGTCAACTTCCTCCCCCTCCGCTTTCCCCAGGAGATGGGAATGATGATGTTAAAGTGAAGTGTGAGAGAAATGAAGATGATGTTCAAGACTTTATCATTCCTGACCCCATTCCACCAACGACTAAGACGCTTTTTCGTCAAGAAGGGATATCATCGTCATCATTGTCATCTCTGGTGTTTGAGGGAGACTTAGCCATCCAAGAACAGCTGAAGACCTTCTTCATTTTGAAGACTGTGCTCAAGTTCCCGAATGAAACGTTGTGTGGATTTCTAAGTGACGAGAATAGTGACCAATCTCGCCCATGGAGTCTTCAATTATGTGGGTCATGTGAGGGCATCGTCAACCAGTTTTATGAGACCTTCAAACAAGTTTCGAAATTACAACGGAGGCTGGCTCGGATGGAGATGCAGTTAAGGGGCAAAATTCACGAGAGCAAAGACAATATTGTCAGTGATTCGAACTTAGGTGGAAGGATTAGAAACCAAGTGGTACTCATGGGTAAGAATACAAAGACATTAATCAGTTATAAAGTTATTAGACTTGGTTTGACTGAGTTAATTAGTAATTCAAAGTTGATGTTTGAAATTGTTTCAGATACTTTTGGAGGCGGTGGGCAGACTGTTGTCGTTGCGAGCTCGGAAGCTCCCCTTGAAAACGAGCAAGTGTTTGTTGATGCAAGTCTATCCGAATTAGTTGACGAGCTGGACATTGACATTGAATTCCCAGATCTTTTCTCAGCTTCAACACTTGAAGTTAAAGAAGTAGGATTCAAACAGCAGTTGCTACTGAAAAATTGCTATTATTTATCATTTAGTTTTATAGTTTATGAATTTTATCTTCAGGAACCCATGCAAGCTTCCAATATTGGGAAAGACCGAGTTGTCAACATTCGCAAAAGAGCTGCTCCTTCTTCATTTAAAGCAGCGAGGTCAACTAAATCCCGTTTCAGAAAGAAAGGAAGGAAAATCTACGGCCTGATTAAAGATCGAACTGTCTACGATCCATGTCCAAACTGCAACAAGGACTTATCCTACATTAAATTCCAGTTCAATCGCACAAGGCACATCAAGGACTGCACGAAAGGCAGCATGTACAAATGCACGCGTTGTAAAGCAAAGTTCACCCGACTGCACGCTCTACAGGCTCATCTTATCAAACATCATGGACAAAAAACAAGTAATGAGTAATAAGTTTACTAGAGTTGACTTGACTGAGATAATTAGAGTTCTAAAGTGGATGTTTCGAATTATTTTAGATGCCTTGGGAGGAGATGGCGTTGCGACCTCGGAATCTGCCACTGAAAACGAGCAAGTGTTTCTTAATGAAACTTCGTCCGAAATAGTTGAAGAGCTGGACATTGACATTGAATTCCCGGATCCTTTCTCTCCTTCAACACTTGAATTTAAAAAAGTACACCTCCAACAAAAAATTCTGCTTGGAAAATTTGTATTATATTTGTGGTTTAATGATTTTAATGAACGTTATTTGCAGGACCCCATGCAAGATTCTAATATTGTGAAAGACCGAGTTGTCAACACTCGCAAAAGAGCTGCTCCTTCTTCATTCAAAACAAAGAAGTCAACTAAATCCCCTCCCAGAAAGAAAAGAAGGAAAACCTATGGCCTGATTAAAGATCGAAGCGCTTTCGTCCCATGTCCAAACTGCAACAAGGACTTATCCTGCATCAAATTCCAGTTCAATCGCACAAGGCACATCAAGGACTGCACGAAAGGCAGCATGTACAAATGCACGCTTTGTAAAGCAAAGTTCACCCGATTGCATGCTCTAAACAGTCATCTTACAAAACATCATGGACAATAAAACCCAAATTAAAAGACAAACAAACAATTATTTTAAATATAAAAGTAATTTACTAAAAGCTGTAAAGAAGAATAAGTACAAAATAAATTCAGTTTTTAATTATCACGCTGGATAGTTCTGAACCCCCTTTCATAACTTCGGTTTCCATCTCTGAACAACACAACTTTCTTTGGAATGTCATCCTCACTTCCATAACCCAAATAAATGGTAATCTTCTTCAACTTTGGCACCAGCTCGAATCCCCTCCTCAACTCTTCTTCTCCACCTCGTTTTCGAGCATGCATCACAATCTCCTCGAGGTTTTCGCACTTCCGCTCTACAAACTGCCAAAAGCACTCCTCTCTCCCATTTTCCAAATGGGTACTAATTTTCTTCAACTTTCGAAACTTGGTCTTCATCACATCATCTTCCTCTTCGTTCTCCACTCGCACTTCTTTGCTATCGGAATCCAGTGGTCGAAGGTAGAGTTTTAAATGAACCAAATTCTGAGCAAAGCTGTTGAGTGTTCGAACCACACTCCGAAATTTGAGTGGAGTGGCTCCTGACAAGTACACCTCTTCCAGGAGCAAATCTTCATGAGCCAATGCTGCAATCGAGTTCATGCTGGCGTTGATTAGTCCAAGGCACCTGAGATTGGGAAGGGATTCCTTCTTGAGAAGCCTGACACTGGCTGGTCCCTCGAAAAACTTTCTGGAACAGATAAAAGTCTTGAGTTGGCGTCCGTAACGCTGAAGAAGCATGAAACATAAGCCCTTTTTCTCCCAATTTCCAAATGCTGTTAGTGGATCTGGATATTCAGACACGTCCAAATATTCCAAGTGTTCAAGTGGAGGGTAGCGATTTGCATCCATAGCACGATAGTAGTACAAGCCATCAACAACGTGGTCGCCCGTAACCTTCAGTATTTTGAGATGAGGAAGTTGTGCAAGGCATGAGAGCATGTCAAATATTCCAACATTACGTTCTCTCGTCCAGACGGCGATTTCAGCAGTGAATGAGGTCACGTTTTGCGTTCCAACTAGGTCTAAAATGAGCTGAAGATAGGGACGGTAGTCGGCAGGATCAAAAACTGGGTTGATGTCGACTCCAACCGGTTGCCCAGTGATAAGATGAAGGTTTTGAGTGAGAAATGGATTTATTTCGGGAGAGCACTCCAATACAGATTTGAGATAAGTCACCCAGTCATTCCAGACGGAAGGGGAGCTGTAAAGGAGTGAATATTTCTTTTTGAAGTTTTCAATCAAGCGTCGAGGTAGCCTTTCTTCGACAGAGTGGCTCCATGAAACGTTGTGGGTGGTGAGATTCTCCCAGTAGGCGGAGGGGGAAGCTTCCTTCTCCAAAACTGAATCAATTACTGATTTTGTAGTGCGGTTTACATTACGCCAAAGAAAGAAGTCGTCTTCGCTCATGTTGTGGTTTACGAGCACAGATACGACCTATTTTACAAAAATAAAAAATAATTCCCATCTGTATTTTGACAAAGCATTAACGCCTATCAATCATCATGCATGGTGGTATAGGGAGGCTTACCAGAGGTAACAATTTACTCGTCGTGGAAGTCTTGAACATCTCTCTCCAAAGGGGACAAGCGTTGATAACCGAGATAAAATCATTTGGGCTCAGGTCTGGCAGAATCTGTTCCCAAATCTACAAATTAAAATATTATTATTAAAGCAATTCATTCACAGTTCCAAACCACCAACAGTGGACGTTTCCAATATAAAATAACACAAATGAATTATTATTTTTACCTCGGGAAGCAAACAAAGAATGGAGGTTGTGCAACCAGGATCTTCTACCTCTAAATTTTCCACTTCTTCAACTTTCATCAGTATCTTCGCCCTTTTACTGTTATCAGGAGTGTCACCCTGCTTATCACCATTGGCCTCCATGATTAACTTATATTTTAAACAACAGTTGTCAGTTCAGCTAGCTAATGTAAGAAAATAACTGGCAGCTGCCGGCCAACCAAAAAAAAATCCCAACGGAATCATCACAATCAGATGTTTTTGTTGTGAATCCGCATGCACAAGACTTGATCAGCATAAAATGCTGTAAATGCACTAATCCGAAGTTTTTGGTAACACAATGGAAATGGTCATCGAAGCTGTTTATGAGTCAATTATCATCAATTATTATCGAGGAGCCTCTGCCCTCAAAATATCAAGGTCAATTACTTCATCTAACAAGAGGAAATGAAGAAGAAATAAAAACAAAATAATGGTGTCATAAAACAACGTTCAAACTGATGTCATTTGTATTTTTATTTTTGTAGTATCCTTCTTATCAAATTATATAACTTTTCCCAGTTATCCTTAATTATCAGTCTACATCTTTCCCTAGTTTTGAGTTAATTGAGTACAAAATAACTGTCAAAATGTTCATTTGGGGAGCTCTGTCTAAATTGTACATGATTTTTATTACTTTATTGAATTCTTATCTTCTATTATATTTGTGTTATCATTTGTGGTAGAATTGCTGCTCGTTGCTGCTTTAGTTTTCTCATCTTCGTCGATAATGTATTGAAGGAGATCAGTCAAACTCTTGAACTCTGTCCTCGATTGTGGAGGGTCGTTCTTCGGGATTTTTGGGAGCATTTCTCCTGACTTCTGTCTGAATTCCTGGAGCTTCAAATTGAATTAAAACAGTTTTTCAGTAAATCAATCAGTAAAAATTGACAATCAGCATTGAATACGGAGAAATACTCACATTGTTAACTCCCATCAACTTCCAAATGGTGAAGAACAAGATTCCGCATCCCGTAAACGCATAAAATGTTCCCCACCGAAGGGCTCGAGATGCGAGAGCTACTCCCGACTCCGATTTCAAACTGGGCGTCACTCCTTTGTCGAAGGCGTCCGCATCCTTTTTCTTAGCGGTGGAAACAGCACTCCCGAAGCCGAAGAGGAAAGACATCCCACCCACACTGGAGAGGAAGAGGGCTTCTGTTTTGGGAAAATAATTGATTTCAGCGTAAATCAAAAAGTTCCTTTTATTATTCAAAACATTAAAGTGAATCATGATAATTTTAACCTCTCCATTTTGGGAAAGAAAACCTAGATGATTGCTGCTCCTCCACTTTATCCGGTGTTGAAGTCGTTGTGAGATCACTAGACATTTTAATTGAAATTAGTAGTAAAATCCGGCGTGGATGGACTTCCAATATCACTCTCTCCAAAGCAAAATAGCTCATCTCGTGAAGTCATGATCATCATGGTCAGCTGTTTTGCGGTGTGCTTTTTTCACAAGGTTGATCGGCATTTCGGCATCACCAAGACTTGTGCAATTCATCTCACACTCCAACCTAAAACATAGTGATTCAGGGAATTGGCTTGTCAAAAGTCCAGCTTCAACTGGAGACCTGAAGTATTTCACCATTCATGGGGCCTTTTTGAAGGGACGGAGAGAGGAAACTGAATCGAGTGAAAGTACTAAGAAGTTTAAGAAACCGTTTTCATTTTGTAATTGAGTTGTAAGCAATAATTAAAATGGAAAATATAACTAATTCGCAAGTAACCCCACTCTGTCTTTTGAATCTTAAACTGTTTAATTTTATTACTTTCATTATTGCCATTTACGAGAGTATTGAAATGTAACTGAAAATATGTTTGGGTTTCATGTGAATTAATAACTTTAAATGAGAATAACTGATCGAATATGCCAGCAATGATGTTTTCTTCATTCAGGGTTTATCAGGAAGCATGAATATTATTTTCAACCTGGGGTATTTGTGAGATTTGGACTCGTTAAAGAGTTTACATTACATGCATATTTACTATTTACATCAAACGTCTACATTAATCGTTTGCAATCTCTTGCGCAAGTCTTTCTTTCAATTTGATAGATGTCCAAATAGTTTCTGAAATGCGGTTCAAAATGAATCACTGACAAATTCTCACACATTTCTTCAACAAAGGTTCGAACCCAATTCATTTCCCTCAGGTTGAGGTTCAACCGCAGTGTTTTTAACTTGTGCAGCACTTTCATTCTCTCAGGTTTACAGCGATCAATGTAAAATACTGGATATAACGAGAAGAGGATGTCAAGCTCAGTCAGAGTTTCATTAAAACTCCCAATAACATCTAAAAGCTGGTCAACGACAACGTCATAGTTTAAATCTCCACTCAATGTCAATTTTTCGAGCTTCCACCCAACTTGGGATATCTTTGTCCATTCGGACAATCCAAAATGTTCCACAAGAAGCTTTTTGATGCTTGGAACAACAAACTCTTGGAGAAATTCCAAGCTCAAGCTTTTCAGAGAAAAAATTGATTTTGAAAAACCTCCTCCAAACCGTATTTTCACGTTGGCTACAGCTCCAAATCAAGTCGACCATGAGCCACTGGTTCAGGTCCCTTCGTGACCACGATTTCCATGCAAGTATTCACTGATTCCACAAAGCATAACACCTTCCATGATGACGTTGAGGTCTTCAAAAGCTCATCGATTGTTTTAGTATTGTTGTTGGGGTTATGTGAGAAATGGGATAGTCCACTCCAATGGAATATCGATATAGTGGAGAGACGAGTCCACATTTCCTTTTGAGATTTTCAATCATCATTGAGGTCATTGGGGTTACAAGGACACTGAAGCAATAAGCAATATAGTAGTCTTGGAAGTCTAGAACATCTCCTTCCACAGCGGACAAGCGTTGATGACGGAGAATAATCCAGCCTCAACCGTGATTCCAAATCTACAATTCAGAACTATCATCGTACCCAAAAACTTTCAATTTCAACTTTTATCAGTGTCTTCCTTCACCCCTTCGTTGTTTTCAGCCTTAATTGTCATCTCCAATAATTACAATGATTTTTTTTAACGAGCAACTGGTAGCTGCTGACACAACGAGCAACAAATATCCCATCTTGATGAAGCTCATGTTAGATGTGACGTCATGGCATTGCGTAGAATCCTCTCGGGTCCAAAATATTGATTTTTGCTCTCCTCCAGATTTGCTCTACGACTATACTCCACTCCAGAATGGCTAACACATCTGATCATGATGATCTTGTTTTGCACAAATAGCTCACCTTCGCCTCACTTCCCTTGATCCAGTTGAGAGAATCACACAAGTAGTTCTTTGAAGTAAACTCGTCAACATGTTGACCAACAGTGATATTCCTGATGGTGCCACTGATGATAATTGTGAGGGTGACAAAAGGTCGCGGAAAGTTGCTGAAAGTTTAGCAACAGATCTCGATCATCCTGATCATGACGCCGACGAAAGTGCAACAATATTAAGTTTGCTGCCAGAGGTTATCATTGAGTCATTATATTTCGCTTCTCTTTTTCTTTTGTTTATTGAAAAAAGTGATTGAATTAATGGTGAATGAATTCGTCTGTATTTGTTTTCAGATTTGGGATCAAATCATTCCAAACTTGCGTCCAAAGGACTTTCACTCGCTTATCAATGCACTTCCAGAATGGAGAGAAATGTTGGAGACGTCAAAAACTGATAAATTGCTACCGCTGGTGAGACTTTTTGAAACACAAATTGATAATCATATCGTAATGATTGAGAAGCGTGATAAAATGCATTTTCACTTTTTCAATCAGGTCTTGTCTGTGCTCATCAACCACAACATGAGTAGAGGTGACATCCTCGCTTGGCGCACCGTAAATCACTCATCAAAATCCATAATCGACCTTGCTTTGGAGAAGGGTGCATCTCCCTCTGCGTACTGGGAGAACTTCACCACCCACAACGTTTCATGGGACCACGCCGTCGAAGAGCAGCCGCTGCGACGCAGTATTGAGAATCTGAAGCAAGAATATAGCCTGCCATTACTCCACCCCTTGAAGTGGATTAATTGGGTGGCCTACATTAACTCCCTTGGCGAGGAGCCACGTCCCCAACTGAATCCATTCTTGACTCGAAGCGTCGAGCTCCAAATTGGACAACCTTTGGGTGGCCCCGCCAGACACTTTGATCCGGAAAACTACATGACCATCATCAACACCTTTTTGGACGTGTTTGGTTCCCGTTTCGTCACTTCCTTCACGGCTGAAATTACATTTTGGGGAGAGGATACGGAGCGACAGGGGATAACCACTTTTCGCTCATCATTGAAGCGTCTCCCACTCCTAAAAGTGTTGAAAGTTATGGGCCAACACCGCATTCATGGAGGTGAGGAGGAGAGAGAGGCACTCAGAGCTGACCGCTTTCCTCCATTAAAGTTTTTGGAGTTATTGGACGTAACAGAGTATACTAATTGTCAAGAAGCTGGGGATGGGGAGACTAGAGGTCTGAATTTTATGCTTCTCCAAACTTACGGTCACCAACTCAAGGCGTTTATTTGCTCGGCAACATTTTTCTGGATGGAGGCTAACTTCCTCCTATTCAATCGTGAAACCCTCCCCAATCTCAAGTTTCTTGGAGTTACGGACCTAGATCAACACGGGCTGGGAATGGTGGCACGCGTAGAGTTACCTTTGGAAGAGCTCCACTTATCAGGGTCCGTTCGTCGTCTTGCTCGGCTCGGGCTTCGCACTGTCTTCAGATCTATCAACAATCTCATCTTAGTCGCACCCAGTTTGGTTCATCTGAAGCTCCACATTCGAGCCAAGGTTCCCAAAATATTGTCGTCGAGGACGGAGGATTACTCCGAGCCAACAGTCACATTCCCAAAGTTGAAGAAAATAAGTGCGCGGCTGGTTTACGTCTGGGCCAACGAGTTTTGGACGTTTGTTCAGCGGCAGTGTGACAATCTGGAGGAGATTGCGATGTATGCGCGAAGACGACCTATAGATGGTGGAAGGTCAGAGGCGAAGTTGAAACGGGGATTTGATCTGGTGCCCAGTCTTAAACAAATTTCTCTATATTTTGGCTACGAAAATGGGGAGAATTTTATTCCAGAGAAGATTGTTCTGTTCAGAGATGAAAGAAGGGTGTATGAGAGGAGTGTCAAGGATGTTAGAGATGATCCGGATGAATTGTTGATAAATGAGTGATTGCAGCGTACCTAATTAATGAGAGTGATTATTATATCTCGATTTTTGTAGTTTAGTTCATCAACCTTTGTACAGAAGCGTATTTTTTTGAGTAATAAATCTCTTCCAAACGTCCCAGATCGTCATCTTAATTAATTGTACTTGTTCATAGTGTTAAATAAAGGTGGGGTGAAGTGAGAGGAGAATCAGGATGAAGTAAATTGTCGTCGCTTTTGTCTCGTAGCCAGTGCTGAACACTTCTCCAGTTTTTTATTCCTCTTGAGCAGTTTCTTGATATCTTCAATTAGGCTAGTTCTTTTCTCATGTGTTATCAGTGCCCATTGCATGAACATCACTTCCGTGATGTTGTTGAGGTCATCATCAGTTCATCCATTGTTTTAGGATTGTTTTTGGGGCTATGTGAGAAATGGTCTGTTCACAATTCCAAACGGAAAGAGGAGTGATTATTTCCGTTTGTTTGAGATTATCATTCATCAATTGGTAATTGGAATACAGGAACACTTACCAAAGGTAGCATCAATTAAGTTGAACGGACATCAGCAAACACTTGGTTGTCGGAATTAGGAGCCCCAACATCTTCAGTGAACGGCGAGCTGATCAAGTATTGTGCATGTGGAATCCACATTGTGGACGACAACAAAAACATCTGATCGTGATGATTGCGATGGGATTTTGGTTGGCCGGCATCCGCCAGTTATTTTTTTAAATTCGCTAACTGAACTGTCCACTGTTGTTTAAAATATAAAGTGATGATGGAGGCCAATGGTGATAAGGTGGGCGACACTCCTGATAACAGTAAAAGGGCGAAGACACTGATGAAAGTTGAACAAGTGGAAAATTTAGAGGTTGAAGAACCTGGTTGCACAACCTCCATTCTTTGTTTGCTGCCCGAGGTGAGATAAATATTTGATTTTCTGTTATTTTATATTGGAAACGCCCACTGTTGATGGTTTATAACTGTGAATTACTTTAATAAAAATAATTTTGATTGGTAGATTTGGGAACAGATTCTGCCAGACCTGAGCCCAAATGATTTTCTCTCGGTTATCAACGCTTGTCCCCTTTGGAGAGAGATGTTCAAGACTTCCACGACGAG
>JAQGAP010004427.1:0-10505 GCA_034697805.1 Orchesella bifasciata
GATGAAATGAAAGCAGTAAATGATTGGAAAAGAGTCCAACTTCTTCCTCAATACACTATCGGATTGCAATGTGTTATGTTATTGTAGAACTGCATGCTACAATGACTCACTCTCCCTATTACGATAACATCCTTGGTTATTGAAAGTCCTTGTACAAAACCCAAAATTGTTAAATGTCTCGGTGTGAACAAATTGCTTTATCGTGAATTTGCTTGGTCTCCTTTTACAACTCTACATTTTTACACTTCTCTCGCTTTTGTCACGTATGTAGTTTCGTAATTGTAGCCCTTTCGTATTTTTATATTTATTTAGAGATGGTGAAGAATAGAAATTTTGTATTTGTACATGACGAGTTCGAACGAGTTCCAAATTCTCCTTCCCCGAAATGTGTGCATGAGGTTAGTAATCAAAGAAATTAGATATTATACTAAATTGATAGACTATATCAAATTACAGTAGATTTGTGTAAATATTTCTACTCGTTCATCCTTAATTTCCGCGAAAGTGACTACGAGCCAAAAAGCAATATCAATATCAATTATATTTGATGACTAGTAAAACATACTTTTTGATTAACTCGGCTAAAAAATAACACCACAAACTGATATTGACTGATTCAGTTTCAGTAGCTTATCGTATATGGGAATATGTTAAAAATCAAGTTATACAACTATGAGAGATAAGCAACTATCTGGTTGTAAGTTAAAACATAAAATGCAATCTGTATTCAACGACAGGAGCAATATTGTAGGATACATTATACCCATACTGATCTTCAGAGTTCAACGTATCCTCAACGCAAGCTGCCGTTTCTAATATAATCATAGCAATAGCATTAAATTGGCATTGACTGCGTGCATCCTCCAGCCTTTTCTCATTTCATTTCAGCAGTTACTAACTTTCACTTCCAATATCTGCTGGACTTTCATCTACGTAGGATTTCATTCTCGTAACCATTTTCTTTCCTCTCGGAAATAAGGTTGGGATGGAATGGAATCGTTAAATTAGGAAGGCTTTATTATATTGGAAGGTGAAAATAGAAACCCGTGTTAGTTCGCTCGCTGCTCCTAAGAAATCTCTCCAATTTCTCGTTTAGCACTCTTGTAATGTCTTGGTATAGAAAAACAGGGAGGAACATGATACCAGATACTAAAGTGCTCAACTCTTTCCCATCTGTTTCACTACATTTTCATGTTCCATCTTCCTCCTCTTTAAAGCTGTTCTCTTAGGCTTTTATCATGTGAGCTGTATTGAACAAGGTATTCTCCAAATTTTTCCTATCCATTTGAAAGATATTTTACTTAGCTATGTTCCTTCCTACAACCTATAAACTCCTTGCAAGGTGGTTGTTTAATGTGATTTCGGTACGAGACAGAAATGAGATAAAATGGAGGACTTGTTGGGCTGGGATATGTGAAAACACACGACACGTAATGCTAATGTATTCTGACTGGCATTACTCTACAGTTTTCTCTCCTTTTTTTGTACTTATTAGTTACACGCTCTGGGTACAAAAATGGGTGATAGGATGTGATGCAATATCCTTGTTCGCAGGACACACTAAAAACCAGACTCATCAACATCAGCATTTCCCAATTTCCCATATGAACGCGAGGTACGAGACAATCGAGGTACCTATATGAAAAGTCAGACACGGATAAAAAACTCCCTGATCATATCTTCGTCGATTCAGACTCGCGCTTAGCTTTTCATCATCAACGTCGTTCCCTCCATCCACTCTTACTATTCAAAGGAATAAGATGGAACAAGTAATTCCACAAGGGGAATCATAAAAGCTGCAAGACAAAAAAAAAACGAGTTTCATATCAGCATCGTTTCAGTTTGGAGGGCATTCACTTTTCTACAATATTATAGATACTTGACTCTCACTTCACATCTACTCATTTTCTTTTCTCCAAAATACGAGAAAACGTACACAACACGCAAAGATCCAAGTATATATAGTGAAGCTGTCCTCATTTTTGCTGCTACTTTATGTATAATGTCGCCCTGTGCTCTCATTTCTGTAGTGAGGCATTACATGAAAGATCACTTGAGACTTTTCACTTACAACTTTCTGTACCATATAAACTTTTCTCTACTCCGTTGCCGTTCCGTGAACGACAACAGTAAATGGAATGAAGAATGAGGAAAGAAAGAAATGCAATGTCTTCATCCATATCCATCCCTAGTACACCGGCGTTTACTGGGCTGGGAGATAATATTCGCACTATACCTTCCAACTTTCACCTTTCTTATTTGCAACTAGTATTTGCGTGACGAAAATAATGATCCATGCCTCCAGAATAAGGATGAATAATAGATAAAACGGTGGAGGCGATACATATTGTCCAAATAATAAATGCATTGGGTTGGGCAGAAGGCGGATGTGATGCAGATTTTTTCTCTAGTTTCCTGCTTTTGCAAAAGCCTTCAAAGCGTATCATTATAACTTTTTATGACCATCATTGCTCAGTTTTATTGTGTCAAAAAGTAACAAAGGGGATAGTCTAAGCATTCTCTGTATGGCTCTAGCATCAAAAAACTGCTCTGCATGGCGCCTATTTATGCTTGCATCTGTTACGTGTCCAATCCAAAAAACGAACATGGTTGACGTTGATACATTTGTCACGTAAAAAGAACGAAATATGAAAAGAGTAGGCAGCTTCAAGTGTTGTCTCTTGTTAGGAGCCTCCGATGCAAAAATATACAAAGGTACTCGCAACTTTTCCAAAAACACTCCAGCGGCATCTCCTCACGCTGCTCAAAACATAACTTGGGAAAAAGGAGCTGGGTTCAACAAAAAGCTAGTCAAAATAACTTTAGAGGATGGTTGCAACAGTGAGTGAAAATAAAGTTCCAAGTGGCTCGTAAGTGTACAGCGAAGCAGGGCATAATACGTCTCATATAGTACATGTTATGCTCACGAACAAAGTCGTAAAAAGAGCAACGAATGCTTGGTTTCTCGTTGTGCGAAATAAGCTATGAAAACTCAGGAGATGGAAATAACTGTAACTAGACGAATATCTTTTCATTATTTTTGTGTCCCCAAACCATTATTAGTGTTCAGTAAAAACCTCATAACTAAACTTGATATCAGTCACGACGACAAAGGTGAATGCATGCATACAGCGTAGTTGGTGGTGAAAGTGAAGCAAAATACATGAAAAGTTTCGTTTTCTCTATATTTTTTTGTAACGGTGAAAGCATATACGCAACTCTATAATAATATTTATGTGAGTGTGTGTATACTCGAACGTTATCATATCATGAGTCTTAGTCACAGCCACGAGCGCTTATTGATCCCGACTTTTGTGTATTCGGATAGATAGGATATTCTTGTGAAAGCACGAAACGAACGTCACTCTGCTCTCCGCTACTGCTGTTGTTCTTCTTTCTCCCTTTGCATAATATTGCTCTCGGACGACCTATCAGTGTTATCAGTAGTCATGCGGTGCTTTGATACATTTGAGCCTATACAGTTTCTGCCACTTTGTACATTCCTTTCTGTTATTTTCATCATCAACATTATTTTCTCTCCAGGCCTGCTTCTTGTTCTGGATCACCAGACTCGCGCTGCGTTTCTCCAGTCCAAGCCAAGCCAGCATTAGCTGCATTACTAGTCATTACCAAGATATCACACTGTGTGGTTTCGTGCCGTTTTCTCCTAGTTCCCTATATATATATATGGAGTGTGTATTGTAATGTAAGGGAAAAAGCAGGGCTCATAAATTCTAAATACGAAGAAAGTCGGAGAAAGGGTATATGGTTGAGTTGAGCTCGTCGTGTGTTTGTGTACGACTATATACCTATCCAGTATAATTCACTACGCCTTGTAGCTTTGCTCTCTTCATTCCAGGGAGCCTTTCTCTCGAATTTCTCACCATTTGCCCATTTCGCAAAGAGGAGCATGTACATTTAAGTTCGTTCGTACGTACGTAACGTAACATACTGCGTACTTTTTTTCTCCTGAGCACCAGCAGTGAAAAGGCATGAGTAGGAAAGGGAAAGCTTAAATCCACTCTTGCCAATGCATTCCTTCCACACAATAGAGTTAGTTGGTAACATGAGGGTAAAAGAAATGGCAAAAAATCCATCCCTGCTCTTTGCTTCCTTTCCCCTCTTTTTGCATTTTCACACAATATTTTTCTCCTCGTCCATGTTAGTTGTACAGTAGCTAGCTAGCAGGAAGGAAGGAAGTGAACGTACATGAGCATCTCCCCGTCTTGCTTTCTCCCATTGTGCGCAAACCAATAGTGCTAAAAATATTTGTAGCTGAGAGTGAAAATAATATGAAAAATTGGAAACTTATTCTGAAGTATACGTTCACGTTTTCCGACACAAAAAATTATAGTTTGGTTTCGCAAAACGCATGACATCGATAAAATAAAGGAGACAAGCTATAGTGATTGCATAATTCAACGTAAAAACGCATAAATACTTTCCAACCGAAGCGAAGGGAATAATATCCATAAAGACGGAGTGAGTGTTTGTGTGTCGTGTGGTAGTTTATTGAAGACTGTATGTAAATCTTGGCGTGTGTATATTTTTCAAGTTGTGCTTTAGGGAATTGAACCCTTTTCCCCGACAAACTTTCCGTGGCTAAGCCAAAAACACACGGAAAATGCGGAACGGTAACAAGAGCACAACTACAACCACAACTCAAACTCCTTTTTCTTGAGAGAAGTGTTACTTGTCCACTAAACATGTTTGGAGAAAGGAAAGCATTCACTCTGAAACTGTTGTTTGCCCCCAACATCAGGAGATGATAATAGGGTTTCGAGAGTCAAAAAGTCAACAGGATAAATAGTATTGTGTGAGTAGTAGGTATTTGTTATAAAAAAGAGGTGAGAGCTCGTTTTTTTGTGTTGACGGACTCAAAGTTGACTCTTTCTCCGCTCTCATGTAACATTTTTCTGGTAGCGCTTCTTTCCCCAAGAAAGAAAGGTTGTTGGCAAAGAGAGGAAAGTTTTTGGCTCTTTTTCTTCACTGCAAGAGCAACCAAACCAACTCCGCCTACTTCTCGTTCTCGTTCAGCGTAGGTATTCTAACAAGGCAGCAGAGCTTTCTCTCTACGTTTTTGTGGTGATGATGATCATGCTCGTGATGACGATGATGATATTGATACAAGACCTGGTGCAGTGAAGCTTGGTCGTGTATACCGTTACAAACCACTTTTCCTGTCACGTAGTCCAGATCACTTAAATAGTTTCCTGAAAATAAAATACAGGAGAAGTGTATAAAAAGTTTTTAAAGAAAAATAGCCGTATTACATTACCGCTTTTAAGTGACTCAAATACATTGTGGGGTTGGACGTTGAAAGAGGCTGAAACTGCTCTTGCTCTTGTTTCTTTGCCACTGTAGCTCTGTGGTCAGCCAAAAGAATTCAGCAAGAGTAAACCAAATACTGAAAGTTTTTTTTTGTTTTAGTCTTTACTCCGTTTCGGATTTCGTTTCGTGTTAGAAGAGCTCATGACTAATGCCGTTCCTCAATCGCTTCCTTGCTACTCGCCTCATCGTTCTTAGATCGTAATATGCAATACTGCAGTGTACCTGCAACAAATAGCAAGGCAAATACAAAGAACTTTACGATTTGTGAATATCTATATTTACTTGACTCAATCGTGATTCACTACAATTTTCGCTTATCTCGCCTATTCCGTAATTTATTTTTTGCGGAACATTCGCCCACGCACAACGTCTCGGTTAGCACAATATTGAAACATTGTTAATATATTTTATTCTAAGGAGTTGCCAACAAAAGATACTATATAACGCAATGGCTCAAATTCAGATTTTAAGATTGTTTAATGTGCAAAATGTGATACTTCTTTCACGGTTCGTGTCAAGTGAAAAGCCACGATGAAAGGTTGAAAGTGCAAGACAAACAAGCCCACTGTGCAACAGTCAATAAACACAAAAAAGCAAACTACGAGATTTTTTAGCATACAAAAGACAGCTTCAAGATGCATGGAATCGGTGCACATTCAGCGTTGGCCATTAAGCGCCAACGCAGAAGAAGAGAACAAGCCAGAAAGGGAAAGCGCACGACACCCCATCCCGATCATTATGAGGGGGATAACAAGGTAAACGCTGTAAGACAACTACACTAATCAAATACATTACTTGCTGCTTATAAAATACAAATCGCAAATTGCTTCCAAATGTGAATGACATGTTGAACCACTGAGCTAAGGGGATTTTCTCTCCCGTTTCCCCTAAATAAAGGTCATGGGCACAATCACAATGTTCCACGTTGGAGCGGTTTTCCTTCTCTTGGCAGCCTTCCTCATGCTGGGTGCCCTCTTAACAAGTGAATCCAGAAAGGAAACTGCCGAGCTCGTTGGCACCGGTGTCATCTGCTTGTTAATAGGACTATTCCTAGTAATTCTCAATCGCTTCTACGGTCAAAAGGAGGAGGATGACTTGGCAAACTACGTCGAATCCCGGCTGGGTCGTAGTAGGTCTGGTCAGCGACTGTACCATGAGTCAGAGTCTATGCCAGAGAACCTAGGAGAGGCCGGTCCCTCTGCCTCCGTCTCAATGGAGAGTGACATAAGTCGTGACACGTCGAAGACTAAAGGGAACAAGCGTGGGAATAAAAACAAGCCGTCGGCGATCGAGGTAGAATCAACCACGGTGAACGGGGGACAAGGTCCGAAAGTCAAGGTAGACTTGGTGAATGAGCATAATCAGTACAGGAACTCATCGGCGACGTATCATAATGACATCTCATCAGCTACCGTCACCCTAGACAGAATTGCAGAAGAGGGGGCGGCAGGGGCGACTGGGATCGGCATTGATCACCAACATCAACAAATTTCTTATGTGAACACCAGCTACGAAGATGGCTCGTCATCCAGGGGAGCCAGTAATAATTTGTATCGTGTTTATGATCGCGACTATGCACGTGCGGGTGGTGCAGTGTAAGGTTTTGCTTTTTTAACAAAAAATATATATTATGCATAATAATTATTTTTTAAAAAGTCAAAAAATACAAACCTACAGACATACCTAAAAAAACAACCAAACAAAACTTTTCTCCACATACATACACAAGCGATATAAGTCAACATACTTTGAAATTTTTAAACAACACAAATATTCACATACATATATACAATCACACATGCCCCTTTCTATGTGTATAGGTACGTGTCTCCTTTTTCTATTGAAAATATATATGTGCATATACTACTGTGAAAGTCTAAGTGTGTTAACTTGTATATTTGTATATAAAATGTATAATATACTTATACATACATATAATCTAATTTTCACGTTGTATATTTTGTAATCAATCTCTATTTGCTCCGCGTGTGAAACTCAAAACGAAACAAAGAAAGCGATCCATAAAAAAATATTTGCCTATATAACGTTACGTGTACCCACGTTCCGTGACTCACACATAAAAGGATACAAATGCACACACCACAGTCAAGTTATGCATGAAAATTACATAACGTCTACAATTTTACACCCGACATTATTATCATCATCAACTGTCAGTTAGCTAAGTTAAGTTACACACACACATTGTTATACATAATATGTATGTGCACTGCTTTATCCTCGCACAAGATCTTGAGTGTGGCATGTGTAGCGTTTTTCACCCATGAGAGCCCCGCCCATTTTCGCTTACAGTTTTTGTATCACCATTTGTTTTGTACGGAAATTTTCACGGTATCAACTACTACAAGCGTACCTAAGCCTACTTATGTGTAATGTAATGTATAATATGGATAGACGTATTTTCAACAATAACGCTGCATAATGATGATAACGATATAAAAAATAGCTTTGAGTCATAAAAAAGATCGCCCTCAGCTTCAGGTAGGTTCAGATTTCATGAAAGGCTTTCGAAATTCGTAAAATATAATTTTTAATCTAAACATTTTTAAAACTATATAAGTTAAGGTGGGGGTAGGGACTCGTGTTAATTCCCGTTTTAGGCCACTTCATCGAAAACGGAAAATACAGATAAACACGTGTGGTCGTGAATATTTTCCAAGTGTGAAAAGCAAATCGTTCAAAATTTACTCACGCACACATTGCAGTTTTTTAGGCCAGGCTTGTTTAGGTAATTTCGTTTTAGGTTTACTATAATTTGTCTGAAGCCACTGTAATTTACCACCCGTACACTTATCGTTAGTTTGTGGACAGTCCATAGGAACTGGGTGCATGCCTTGTGTGTAGATTTTTGGACATTCGGATATTCGGGGAAAGTCTTCCGTGTGGAGATGAAAAAATCATGAGGTTTTGAAGGCAAAAGCCTATTATTTAGTTTCACCAGAGAGAGCAGCAACAAAAGAGAAAAATGTCATTACTAGACTAGATGCTGCGTGCGTGCTGATGCTACCTTACAGATGCCACACGTTGGTTAGGTAGCTCTCGTGCTTTCCATCGCAATCATTTTCATGCACCGTTTAATTTCGTTATGTTATTCCGATGTGGTTCAGCTATCTGTTCCATCTCCTCGAGCCTCTAACTACATCATCATGACAAACAAGTATGTATGCTAACAGGAGCTAAAGTTGAAGTGGAAAAGTAGGACAGATGCATTGAGAGAGCTGAAGTTTGTTAGCAAGGGAGTATTACGCAACATCATCATAACAGCTTGCCATCATGACATCCCATCACATCACACTATTGCCTCACCACCACCAAACCACTTTTATGTAAAAGGCACATGACTTGCTAGACTGGGTTAGAATAG
Organism: Orchesella bifasciata; assembly: GCA_034697805.1. Lineage (NCBI taxonomy): Eukaryota > Metazoa > Arthropoda > Collembola > Entomobryomorpha > Orchesellidae > Orchesella > Orchesella bifasciata. The sequence goes on from JAQGAP010004427.1 coordinate 8,717, forward strand.
GATGATGCATAATGTTCTTTGACGTGCACATCATTATCGAAATATGCTAGCGTGATATGAAGCATGAAGCAGGAAATGGAACAAGAAATTTTTAGGAGAAACCACCAAAGGAGAAAATATAGTTGGTCGCAAATCAATTTATGACAAGTTTCTCACATCTCGCTTAATATTTCTTTCTTGACCATATGTGGTAGCAAATCACAATCATGCAGCTTGACGTTTTTGATAGGAAAACATCAACATGTAACTGGCAATAACCATAAATCCGATGTTTATATGGGAAAGTTGTGGTTACACAATAATGTTTTTGGCTACTTTTAATACCAGTCCAGCTGCAGTACAGCCCACGCAGGAGAAAATATAGTTTGATTGATATTGAGCATGGTGGTTAGCAAGCATTTCATTTACCATGCGATGTTTACATAAGGGCAAAATAAATAAAAACTATCATGAACCTCTTGTTGTTCCTAAAAGAATGGCTGGTTGTATGTTGTATTTTTGGGTCCAGAAACATGATGACGAAAGCAAAAGCGTTCAATACTTATGAGCTATCAGTAAAATGTCAGAATATTCATGAGAATGGCACTCCATGATGAATGAAAGAATTATCAGGAGGGCTACAAATTCATCTCGTGACGTGCATAAACCATCACCAAAGTTATGAAGTCAGTCAGATTAGTTGTGTGTGGTGGCAGTGGTATAGGTGCATAAAAAACTGAGTTTATTTTCCATTTTCCTTCCACAAATTTTTACCAACTTTATCAAAGACAAAAAAAAATACACGTTCTTCCATATCGTGGGACCACACGTAAGAGAAAGCAACTTGAATTCGTACTTTCTTTTTATGAATTGAATACTAAACAGGCAACCTCATGAATAAGTAAGGATCCATTCCTCGTTTCGTTAGTATTCAGCCAGAGTTCTGCTAGGCAAGCGCTAGTGTATTAAATTAGAAGCATGAAGAAAGGAATACTTTATTGCCGCCACAGAAAGTGACAAATTGGCTTTCTTCAATACAATGCCGAAGACATGAAGGATGAAGGAAAGGTTTTTGAAAAAGTGGTCTTTCTTTAGAAGGCAAACCACTTTTTTGAGAAGAGAAATATTGTCTTTTACTATTCTCGCCTCTTACTTGTCAGTAGCAAAGGAAACGAAAGCCGCAAAGTAAAGAAGATTATTAGCTTGCAATCAACCGTAGCTGCAGAAGGAAATGGAATGTTTATGCAGAGTGACATGAATATTGAGTATGTTAACACCGTAAACCACCTTGCAAAGGAAGCACATTAGTACTACTCCTACATGCACGCAGGGATATCTCCAATGTGAAAAAGATAGGAAAATCAGTTCAGCAAATCTTCTTGAAAGAGAAAGTTGAGATGTGGGGAAATGAGGCGATAAATAGGCGTACCTTGGATAAAAATGAAAGATTGACAAGTCTATGAAAATCTTACTTTTCTCTATACTCTATTTAGCGTCGCTGCAATTATCATTACCAGAGCGTACATTAATTTCAAGTTGGGGATGTTGAAATTGTAATGAAAAACCAACAATAAACAGGCATAAATGAAGGTGTTTTATTGCAAAACGAAACAAGATTTTGAAATATTTTGCGTTTCACAATCTTGCAAAGTCTACAACACAAAGTCATAGCATTTCGTACAGTCAGTAGGAGGTATTTCTTTAGCGTTGAGCTCATGACTTGTGTGACTCCCGAAAATGAAAAGTGGAAGCTTGGAGCTCTTTGTTCTTGTACTTTTCCTTAGGTATATTGACGTGTAATATAGCAGTA
>JAQGAP010004428.1:0-10504 GCA_034697805.1 Orchesella bifasciata
AAGAACCCCTTGTTCAGTGTGATCATTTGTTATTTATGTAACGCATCTTATAGTGGCCACGCTGGTGATGCCAATAATATATTATTGTTGTTGCTTCTCATCCTTCCCTTCATGTCAGATCTATTACTTTTTTTTGGAGAGAAAGTAGGATATATTGTCAGTGAAAGATCTGGGTCTCTGGTCGAGATTCTCATAAAGAGATGAATGGAATCCGGCAGTAGAATTTGGTCATACAAAATGTTATGTACATTATTTTACCTTTTTCTTTGGCCACTGAATTTTTTATGTAATGGGATGCGACACGATATAGGAAACGGTTAGTGAAACTGTTACTCTTGTTGTTGGAGCCATAAAAGAACCGTTGAGAACTTGGCCAACGGAAGTTTCTGAGAGGAAAAACCACAAAAAAGTATAACAATTGGGGGAGATTCGTTTTTCCACTCCGTTTATTGTAGACCAACAAAACCAAAGTTGGCCTATTGTGTCTGGGAATGAATACATAGATATTTACGATTATCTAGCCTTCAATACTTGTTACATAACTTGCGTACGGGAGACTGAAAAAGACAAAAAACAAAGTTGGAGAACGCAAAATACGAATATAGTTGGGGTACCTAGATAACTCACACTGTCTCATTGATTCTGCCCATCTTTAATCTGATAACTTGCACACCATGAACTTTCACTGACCAACCCTATTTTAGGTACTTATCGATTTTTGTGTCTAGATCCACATCAGTTCAATAAAACAAGACTCCGAAATCTGAAACGACGTAATTAATACCAGACCAGAGAGCTTAATCCGAATAGGGAATGAAATGATCTGGCTGGCTACCTTACAAAATCATTAGCGAAATTGTTATTGAGGATTAATAAAGGATGTAATTTTATACCAGGTGCAGATAATGGGGTTTTATGTACAATCAACTGCACGTGAGCTGCTATAATGAGAATTTCAAAAGTATCACGTCTCATGCAGTTATTAGTGGTCAATATAAATCGACCATAAAAGCCCTATGTGCTTCCTCTTTTATAGTATTTGATAATGATATTAAACCTGAAGAAAGTAGTGTATGTATTGAGGTAGCCTGTAGCCTACAAAAAATTTAGTGCTATGCTGTGTGCATTTTGTTTTGATATGTTGTTATCTAATATTGAGCACAACAACAAAACTCTTTGAAAATTACAGGAATGATGTTCCATCCGTTTTCCTTCAAAGGATTTTTTACGATTGTGCATCGTGTCGTGATGTTGTAACCGACCAATTCGACTGGAATTTATATTGTGAGCCGGAGGCCAGCTGCATTTATTTCATGTTATGAGATCAAAAAGTTTGCTTTGACTTTGAGGAAACAAAAAAATATTTTCAGCTTCCTTTGATCAAAAGACAAAAATTTGTATTATTACATAATACCTAGCAAATTTGATGTAAATTTCACAAAGAGCTAAAATCATCCTGTTCGTCTAGTGTCTAGTCAGTACAATACAACCAAAACCGCAAAATATAAGTATTTTACATGAATCAAGCCTTCCGTAAGGATTGTTTCAAGTTGCCCCAATTTTAGATGCGAAGTGCATTTTCCGGTTGTTGAACTATACATATATATTTGGCACCTAAGGAAAAGAAGCTTCCGACAGCATTCGGAATTTATAATTATATAGCAATTGTACCTTTCCTTTCTCCATAATTGTTCACGGTTCATTAATTCAAATGCACATGAAGCCTAAAGGTACAAATCCTCTCAACTCAACTCACCTGTTCCTTTCTTGCTACTGGGTGAAGTTACAATAGTTTCGGAAGCTGAGGTAAATACATCCTCCTCAGTGACGGGATAAAGACTAGATACTTGGACTTGAAGAACTTCATTATTCACACAAAAATTTTCATCCGTGTCGTACTGGCCCTGGCTAACTGGATACCTTCCATTGTGATCCCTACTTTTAGCTGCACAATTCGGCTCAGGAGCACATGTCCCCGAACTTCCACCACATTCATTATTGATGACCCCTCCACAGGGAATCCCATCGTCATGTTTATTTGTACTCTTACACGTGCAAAAGCTATGGTGGTTTATTTGTGTTCTACCGTGTGACCCCGCAATGTTTATTATCCTTGGTGAAAACACACTGTAGTTTTCACTTTCATCACCAACATTTCTTCTAGATGATGATGACGTGGGTAAGAGACGAACTTGGTCTGTGTCACCACCATCTGAATGTCGAATTTGGAGTAATCCAAAACGTGAGGAACTACTATGTTCTTGTGGATGAGAAGTGTTCTTTTTTCGATTATCATGGGAATCACAGTCACTTTTAGGAGTAGCACCATCACATTTTGTTAGACACAGCCCAACATTGTTGTTGGCACCAACGCCAACCGCCACTGCTGTACTTTGTAGGTTGAGATTTTGCTGGTGTTGAAGATTAATGAAATTTGAATTAATTTGGCCATCAGGAAAGATTTGCTCTTCCGTGCCAATTATAACTTCCCCGTCTTCGACGATCACTCCAAGTAGCTCAACGGGCCAAGTGTACCGACGTTTCAGCTTGGATTCCAGCATTACTTGGCATTGGTAGGAGGGAAGAAGATCAATTGATTTTAAGACGAGCTTCGCACGTGTCGAGAGGAATATTGAACCCAGACATGGAACAAGTTGCTTCACTCACTTTGCAAAACATTTAGACTGTTGGTAGACAAATATGAAAACATTTGACAACTCTGCATTAACCTATCATGTTCTTCGGGCACCTACCCTACTAATTCATGGTCTTCTACTGCTTGCAATTTTAGCTTTAACATTAATAGTTTTATTCTCTTAGCTTTCACGAGTCTTTAACGTGCAATGAATAGAAGAGAGGGGCATGAAGATGATCTACCAATTTGTAAATCGTATGATTTAATCACAAAATTCTTTTGGCGTATTTGTATCAACAAATCTTCTGCATTGTTAAAACAGATCAGAGCACTTCCTACGCTGAGGATGTTGCGTTGCGATACAGTTGCACTGACTGCCAGCACGCTACTGACAGAAGCTTACGCTGTCAGCCGGTTTTCTATTGCCGTTCCACCAACCACTTCTGCCTCACCACCATGGACTTGGAGGATTCAACTCAACCCAACTCTACAACTGCGACTCACCAACATTCCCTTTTCTCTTTTTTCAGTCTTATGTTTCTAAAGTTTGCGTTATAAAAGCATCCTTCACTCTACTAAAACTACTCCAGAATGTATATGTATAACCAAAGCGTGCTTTATGCATGTACTAAACAAGGTATAATATCCGGTTGAAATTCTTTCATTCATAATCATAAACTCACCTTGATTTTGGAGTTTTAACTGGTTTAAAAATGTTTTTCAATCACTAATTATCATTGAACTTCCTCCAAGAGTCATAAGAATGATCTCCGAGGTCAATCTAATTAGAAATTTTCAATTCTTCGAATGCCCCAAAAAACTACATTTTACATGAGCAACATAAGTAAGACCATAATGCCGCAGCACTTGCAATCAGCGTGTTTTTAGTTGCTACACATCATGCACCCAATGAAAATATTGTCTTTGAGTGAATTTAGTTTCGGGATGAGTTTTCGGATTTTAACACAAACTTTTGAAAACTCGGATAAAAGCCCCGTTTTGTAATACGTATTTACAACTTTGTGTAAAATTGTAGTGACAGTTCATTTAAGCGTCAGAAATGGAGTCAACTCCAAAACTCCCGGAGGGAAGTTTTCCTTTGGAGGTGAATTACGGCGAAGTAGTTACATGAAAGGATGTTTTGAAATGGTTACAGAAGTTCCGAACTTCATTGGTTCAATTTTATTTTTTATCAGGTGTGGGCACAAATCCTTGATAATTTGAAATCTCCAGTGGTTTTGGCAAATTGTTCCATTTGGATAAGGCTCCAGCGGTGATTCAGTATGATGAGTTACTTCCTAATACCTTAATGATAACGGATAGTTTTTTACGCAATTTAATGGTAAGTTATGTAATACGTCATATTTTAGTCATCACAATTGCTATTGGCTCATGCGTTGATACACGCACTTTGTTGTATCATCACATTTTGCGTATATGCATATTTTGCAAAATCCTGTTCATGCACGTTATGGATGGCGTGTGTATTTTAGCATAAACAATTGCGGTTTCGTTGTAATCACGTTATAGTTTGTTTTGTGCTTCTCGGAAAGAACACAGAGAGATCTTGGTTAATAATTTTAGTTCCTTGTTTCACTCTTCAAGAGCAGACTCGACTATTCTTGTTGAAATTCATTGTGGAATTAAGCCAAGTGTTTTTAACTTGCATCTAACTTGTAGAGCAGACCGTGTTGTTAGCTTCTATTTTGCGTAAAAAGTTAATTGACAGTGAGAAGCGTGATTACTATCCTGTTTCGGGAATTAGGAGTTTTTGAAAGAGAACGGGTCATACGAGGAGGAGGGATAAATCGGCAGACATGGAACTTGGTGCACTAACTCCAAAAATGCCGGAGGAAATTTTTCCTTTGGAGGTCAGTTAAAAATATTCCTGAGATCTGCTACTACAATGGTTTGAAGGAATCGCTTTGTTCGTTATAAGTTTGAAATGTCATTTAATTTACTAATTACTCTTATCGTTTACTACAGGTGTGGGAGATGATCCTGAATGAAGTTGAGTCACCAGTGGATAAGTCCAACTGTTATCGGACCTGCGGAGTATGGAGGCAACTTTTGGAGAAGAAAGCGACATCATTTCTTATGGCAGAGGTAACGTCAAATCATCATTATTATTAACTGTTTAGTTAGTCATCATCTCATCATTGATTCAATGTCTGTTCAGCACAAATCCAAATGTGAAGGTTGTATGAATTTTTCACAGGTATTGCCCATCATTTCCAAATATTTGAATGTAGAAGAGGAAGGCCAAGATAGTGAAAGTGATGATTCTGTGACTTCTTCAAAATCTCCGGATGCTATTCTGAAGTTGCGGCTTGTATGCAAATCCTGGAAGGTTGCTGTCGACAATCATTTTCAAAATTATCGTACTCACACCGATGTCGGTTTTGATACATGGAACAATGGTGAGGATCCTGACCCGTTTGACCTACGTCCAGTCCGGCTTGGTTATGCTGTTTACGAATTCTCGGTTGACAATTTCGAAGAGCTGGAGGAATTTGTTCAGACTTTTGATCCAGACACCAACCATTTCATCAGCAGATATGTTACCTACGACGAAGCATGCTGCCACTGCGAAAGACAGCGTGAGGACAGGCGAGTAGGCAGACTTCGAAGACAATTCACGACGTTTTTGGGACTGCATGGGCGTCATATTTGGCACACTGTATTCGGATTTCATGTCTGGAAGGACCAGTTTGATACGAAAAGGGCTTATAATTTGATTCGACGCTATCTTCAGCTTCTGCCCAACTTGAGAACTTTACAGATTCATTTCAAAATTGATGATGGCCTTTCTATCAACCATTCTATCCTCCGACAAACGGAACCCTACCTGGATAAATTACTTAAGAGACAGCCTCTTCCCAAACTGGATCATCTCACAATGTTGGTGATGAGAAATGTTCCAGGTCTTCTGGAAAAGGGATTGCTTGCGACGAACAACCATGTACAGAAATTATCTTTAAAAAGTACACCTTCTGAATCAACACCAACAGCTGCACTTCCAGACTTCCTGTGTAACCTACGAATGGACAATTTGGAAGAATGGACAATTAGCGTGAACAGTGAGAACGATCTTACTACGCTGCAAACGCTTTCATGGCCGGTGAAGTCTCTCCGAATTCATTCCCACAAGGTGAAGTTGAATTCATGTTTTGAGAGCGTGTCTACATCTCGTCAAAGCAGTACACTCAAGCGCCTGATTGTTTGTCCTCTGCTCAAAGAAGATATTGGCAAGGTCTCCAAGAAACTGGATCTCCCACAATTAGAAACATTTGAAATGGTTGTTCCAGCTCGTCTGAGAGACATCGACTTCCTTTTAAACTGCACCTCGTTGGTCAACCTTCAGCTCCAGATGGATGTACGAAAGGATGAAGAAAGACCTCATTCCGTGACCACACGCTCTATGAAAAGGAAGAAGGAGGCGACAGCAGCCAAGTCGCAGATCCAGTTTCATGGATTCGCAACTCGCATGCTGGAATCCAACATCTGGACCCTTCTCCCTGGATTGAAGCGATTGAAAATTGTGAAGAAAGTGGAAAAAGATCCGTGCGACCAAGTTTGCTGTTGTAATGGACCCGATCTCAACTTCCGGATTGAATGCTCTGAGTTCACCAGAGGAGAATACGACGCTCTCCAGCGAACCCAGAACTAAACCGCGACTTGGCGACTTTAGAGAAGTGATGATATTTATATTAATTATAGATGCGATAAAACTCATGTTCATATCTGTTTAACAACTATTTCTATTAACTCCATTTTTTGAAACTTCAAAATATATTCTAGTAGTTAAGTGTATGTAGTGTATTGTACAATGCCATTGTTGTAGGTGGATAAAATAAAATCATATTGGAACAAAATGCGAAGTGAACTACTGTATTTTACATTACTGGAGTTGCAGCATGAGAACTCGGAGTAGCAGCAAGTGCCCAAACCGCAGCGCGTGAATACTTCCTATGTTTATGTACACTTTTCTCAACATTTCACATCTCCAGATCTTGTCTTTATCAAAAGTTGTGTTTTTGCTGTAATTTACGTATCGTTCTATTGTTTTAAATATCATTGTGTGTGGATCTACGTACGACAGCAACCTTCATTTGCCGGTACTGTGAAGCATTTTTAATTGAGCAATTATATTGTCTTTATTCATTGTTTATTAGACCCGAGTTGGTGACGGTGGCGGACAATGAAACAATAATTTTAGGTTCTTTTGTAATTAATTATAATTCAAGTCTTGGTTGTCGGAATAATGAGCAGTAACTCCACCACAGCTAGTTCTAGTTCCTCCACCAGTACTCCAGCAAAAATTTGCAGGATTGTTATCCAACAATGCATTCAAGGAGATTTAAAGTTTGATACTGCTGACGCCCCAGTTTCTATTGGGAAGGGGATGGTAGTGTTCGTCTGCTTTCTTCATGGAGCCACTCCAGACCGTATAGATTCCATTGGTTAGTGCATCTTATCTTTCAGCCTTTCAAAAATAAATGTACTAGTATCTCATTCTCCTCTGTTTCTCACTCATCATGTAAGAGATATGACTTTGGTTTGGTTTCCTTCATGTTTGATTGCAGTTAAGTCCATCATGGCTGTGAAATTAAGTGAACCAGATCTCTCATCCTCCCAGTCGGGTGAAAGTTCTAGTAACAATAATGCACCGAGAAAATCAGTTGTGGACTGTGATTACGACATTTTGGTGATCCCACAAGCAACGCTGGGTGGAAAGTTGAAGGGTGCCTCTGTTCAGTATCATGGACTGGTTTCGAAGGACTTGGGATCGGAGTTGTTCCATGGGCTTGTAAATGCACTCAAGGAATTCAAAGCTGGGGCACGGACAGGGAAAGTAGAATGTGGGGTTTATGGAGCTAGACAAATTTTGAAAATGGAGACTAATGGGCCGTTTACCCACATATTTGAATTCTAGTTTTATGAACATATTTGTTATTGTTGGACAGTATTTATTGGTTGGATTTCGTAATAAAATGGATTTAAAAGTTAAATAAGATAGTTTTTATTGCCAAGAAATAGTCAAGATAAGGGCATCTCATTAAGTTACAATCAAATTCAGTAAGATACCACATATTCTTCTTCATATCTGTACACTGCATTTGGATCGTAAGGTGGGATAGCGTCACCATTTTGCCACAAGACCGTTTCAAAGATTGTAACGACTGTTTCCACTATATTAGTAGATATCAAGTCTACCCCGGTCCATTCCATCAGTTGCTCCAACAATGCTTTAATATTTGGGTCATTGATGATGAGCTGTTGAGCCAAGTCAAAGAGCTTTCGGACTGGTTGCAAAAGACGAAATTTTCTGAATGATTCTCCTTTCACTTCCTCCTGAATCTTGCCCACCATGAAGTGCAGAGAGGGTTGCGTTGCGAATAAATTTGCGAATGAATCGACAAAGGAAAGCAATTCGAAGAGGCCTGTGGACTGAAGCTTTGAGATGATTTCTTCAAGACTGCATCCGTCTCCTTCTTCTTGCTTTATGAAGGACCCTTTCGCAATTTTCACCATTTCATCCCTAAGGTTTGATGATGATGAGGGATGGGCATTGGTTTTAGATTGGTTTGGTCCAGTTGGAAGGGTTCCAATCAACAACTCTGAACAATTGTTCGCTTCGTAAAGTCCTCGTATGGTCTGATAAACCTCGGGGAATTCATTGTAGTAGAAAAATTCGAGCAGCTAGAAAGGAATTAAGAAATGTGAATTCTGCATTAATTATGACTTTCATTTCAAGTTTCAATGTGACTTACATCGCTCGCGCTGCTATCATTCACCCAAACGTGCTCGTGAATAATTTGAAAGTCTGGAGACTCACAGTATGTTGCAAGTTGGCTATCTGTGAAACTAAAAATTGGATTGATTCTCGGTGGGGCTGATTTGGCCAACAAGGACAGGTGGTTGGCATTGAAGGGGATGAGGTTAGTGAAAGTAGCCAACTCTGACTCTGGGGGGATCAAGCAACCTAATCCAATTTCACCTATTACTGATATGAGTTTGAAAATATTGAATGGATTTCGGAAGACTGCTAACAACTTTGTATAAAGTTCTTCTAATGGCTCTCTCAGATGAAGAGGTCTTCTTGGTTTCACTTTGAAAGTAAAAATGTCCACAATGTCATTAAAAATCTTTCAGGAAATGATGTGTTTATTGAAATTGGGTTTATACCTGACTTGGTTTCAGTACCACTTGTTGGGATGCTGAAGACTATTAGAAAGACTGCTAAAGTAGCAGAAAATGCTAGTAGTTTTTGAAAATTCATTTTGGTAAAAGAGTTAGGTTCAAGGTTTCAAGCCAGAGCTTCCAAAAAAGGCTTGTATTTAAGCCCGCAATAATATTGGTGGATAGTAGTACAGGACCTTGTGTACAAAGGCACACCTGGTTATAAGAGCTTATCAGATATTTCGACAGAAACTTGATTTAAATCCAATCGTAAGCATATAAATGCGTATACTGAATTGATTCATAAAGTTATTCCAAATCATTTTTTGTAACGAAAGATAATGTGATAAGCAGTACAGAAGTGGTCAATTCAGCTTGTAGTCGCAATCATGTAAATGGTCATTGGAAATAATTGTTGATTGACTGCATATATTGATATGTAGATAATGCTTTCATCTATCTTTCATTAAACGTTATGCTACTGTGGCCTTGGGCTTGGGCTATGCTACACTTGCTACTGAATCCAGAACAAGACATTTCGGGATGCTTAATAGTTTAGCAGCAAAGGGAAAGTTGACTAAAGAGAGAAATGCGAAATACCATGCTTACATTTTCTTTAAAACGTGCATCCATAATCATATGAAAGTAAATATTTTAATAGACACAACAGGTACAATTAAATTACATAATATCGATTATATCAACTTCACATCTTTATGCTACACTTAATTAAACTGATGGAATTGGAATAGGGACCGGAAACGGTGTTCCCCAAAGCAAGAATTCCGCAATTGAAACCAACGTGTCTACAAGGTTCGTCTTGAAGAAATCAATTCCAATTTGGTTTTTAATGAAAGTTATTATAAGCTTCCAAATGGGGTTTGCAACCATCTCTTCATTAGCCTTGTCAATGACACCCTGAATCGGTGGGAGTAGCCTGAACTCTCTAAATGACGGACCTTTGATGGGCTCTTGAATTTTTCCAATAAGAAAGTGCAGCGAAGGGTTAGTTTGAGCTTGGATTAAAACCGTTTCAATAAGATCCACTATGTTGAGTAAGTGAGAATTAATGAGTTCCGTAGTAATATTTGCAATGCTGCAAGTTTGTTCTTGAAACAATTGCTGTTCTGAGGTGAGGACGTCTTCCCTAATATTGGATCGGGATGAAGATTGGAATTTCACTGTGGGGTTTGGTCCAGTAGGAAGATCATCTATGAGTTCTTGTGTACAGTTGGAAACCGTATAGAGGTCAATGAAAGCCTGGTAAACTTCTGGGTACCCACTTTCGGAGAAAAATTTGAGAATCTGAAAGGGTAAAGCAAAACGTCATGCTTTCTCACGTCAATCTAGCAAGTTTCATGAGGAAAAGATTATTTTTGAAAATTATCTTACATCTGCCCATTGTTCATCTGCTATGAGGTGGTCATGAACCATTTTAAAAGCTGGGGTGTTACAGTAGTCGCTTAAATCATATGTACCAACTAATGGAAGTGGTGGGGGGTTGAATTCAAGGGTTATTGCAAGTTTGTCGAATTCTGTTGTGATGGGGTGGGGATCCACTTGTCTGATTCCTGATGAAGACGGAATAATTGCTGGTAATAGACAGCCTAGCACAATATCCACAATTGCTTTAAGTGCTTGTATAGCGTCGAAGCCCTTAATGGCAGCCAACTTGGCTTTTATTAG
>JAQGAP010004429.1:0-10504 GCA_034697805.1 Orchesella bifasciata
TTTTCAATGCACAAGCAATCGCACTCCGTAATGAGACTTGATGTCCATTTACGAAATGAACAAGCAATTTATTTCGATCCTGAAGTGGCACAACAAAATCCAGATGCTGCTCTGCAAAATGCAGATAGAAAATTATCCACCCTGCAGGCGTGGTTTAATTTAAACATAAGTGACCCTGAAGCAAGGAGTCTTCACTATTGGGAGATACCCGATAAATATTGGTTTGATAAAAATAAAGTTGACGCCAATAAAGAGAAACTACCATACCAGTGGGTTAAAAGGGTACGAAACTCGCATAACACAATTGGCAGAATGTATAATGTTGCGATTAGTGAGGCCGAGAGATACTACCTCAGAATATTGTTACTCCACTTAAAAGGAGCCACTTCGTGGTCTGACCTGCTCACCGTAAATGGTGTTCATTGCGAAACATTTAGAGAATCCGCTAGATTACGCGAATATTTGATAGATGATAAAATTTGGGAAGATACACTCGAAGATGCATCGGTTTTCTAGATGCCATACCACCTGAGGCAGTTATTTGCATACATATGTCTGTTTTGCTCTCCTACAGAACCAGAAAAACTTTGGAATATGTTTAAACCTCAGTTGGTCGAAGATATTTGTCACAAACGACATCCTGGGGTAAACGAATGTTTAGACTGTGAAAAATATGCTTTAAAAGATGTCCAAAATGTATATATTACTCATGGCAAATCTTGGGCACATTTACAATTGCCATTTCCTCCAACAGATTTTTGTTCAAATGAATCTGAATATGATCTTGAAGAAGAACTATTACTGGGCACAGATATGCATTTGTCATTAAATGCTCAACAGCGTGAGGCATTTGACGCAATAATGGAAGCTGTGAATGACAACTCCATTTCTCAGAAGTGTTTCTTCTTGGATGGACCTGGTGGAACAGGGAAGACTTATTTATATAATACTTTAATGCATTGCATTCGCGGAAATGGCGGAGTTGTACTCCCAGTTGCGACAACAGGCGTAGCGGCAAATTTGCTAACTGGGGGCAAAACTATGCACTCGCAATACGGTCTTCCACCTGACCTAAACGAGTGCTCAGTATCCAGGATTAAAACGAAATCCGATGAAGGTAAAGCAATTATAAATGCCAACTTGCTACTAATTGATGAAAGCACTATGGCTTCGTCAAGTGCAGTCAATACAATTGATAATTTGCTTAGGGAGTTATGTCTTCTAAAGATGTTCGGCTTAAAAATGTGCCGTTTGGTGGAAAGCCATTCCTCTTTGGTGGTGATTTTAGACAATGTCTAACAGTAATTCCTCATGCTAAGCCAGCTGAGATAGTACAAAACTCAATAAAGTACTGTCGAGCTTGGCCTAATTTCAAGAGATTCTCTTTAACCAACAACTTGAGGTCTGAGGATACAAAGTTTAGTGAGTGGCTCCTCAATCTTGGGGATGGAACTCTTAATAACGAAGACGGCCTGAACTCAGACATGATCGAAATTCCTAACGAATTCATTACTAACGAAAACGTAGTAACCGAAATATATGGTGAAGATATTAATAACCAAAATTTCATGTCTTTGGCCAAAAGAGCTATTTTGACACCTAAAAATAAGACCGTTAAAAAAGTCAACGAAGAAGTAATTTCCAAACTAAACGGAGTCCAGATGATTTATTATAGCACAGATGAAGCAAACTGTGATGATCCTGCAGATGCTGCTAATTTTCCTATTGAGTTTATGAACACACTCAATCCGTCTGGCATGCCACCACATGCGCTAAAACTTAAAGTGAATACAATTGTAATTCTCTTAAGGAATCGGGACACTAAACGGGGTTTGTGCAATGGAACCCGTCTATTAGTTAAGGAGTTGAAGCGAAATGTCATTATTGCTGAAATCCTAACTGGAAGTGGTAAAGGAAACGTTGAACTCATACCACGTATCATTCTTGATAGCACACGGTCATCAGACATTCCTTTTCAGTTACGCCAAAGACAATTTCCGGTTAAACCAGCCTTTGCTATGACAATTAATAAGGCTCAGGGACAGACACTTGATAAGGTAGGTATCCTACTGCCGGAACCTATATTTGGTCACAGACAACTATATGTTGCATTTTCTAGAGCTAAGAAGGCGTGTAATGTGAGGGTCAAAATTTTTGATACTCCACATCAGGGAAAATTAGTCAATGGCTCGGATAAAGTATTTACCCGGAATATAGTTTATCGGGAAGTACTCTAATTTATATTTGGGCTCAGCGATCCTATTTAGAAGGAAAACTCCTAAACAAACCCGCATAATCGATAATGCGTAGTAGAGTGAAGCCCTCTACCTGATGAGGTCATGACTAGGCCGAAACGCATTTATTATAATTTTTAAAAAGTAATACATTATCGTCTTGGAGTCTTAGTGATTGTTGGATTGAACAGCATCTTATATATGGCAGTGCTAGATATGGTAGCATGTAAAATTACTGCACTTAGTGCAGTAACTGGCCCCCTTCTAGTTGTATGATAAAAGACTTATGAGAAAAGATAGGATTCTGAATGATAAATGAATCGGGGAATAGTGAGACCAAGTTATTAGAGAGAAATGAAAATATTAACGATCTTTACTGAATCCAGCAGAGTAACAAGGTAATGAAGTCGTGCTTTTCTGTCCTTTTTATAGGCCCAGAATTACAGGTAAAACGAAGCGTAGCATTGTAAACATGAACATTCATCACGTACGAAATAGCATTGATTCATTCTTCTCTTGGAAAGACAAATATACAAATTAGGGATTTAGGAAAACAGATCATCTCTCAATAGGATTATTATAATACTTAGTATCTCAAACAAATCATAGGAATGGAAATAATAACAAGTAGAACAAACAGCAAAATGGACAACAGGTCAAAGACTTTTCTTGAAGCAAAAGGAACAAAAATACTTTACATAAAACTCAATTCTCATCTCCTTCTAAACAACATGAACTTATGAACAGTAAGTTTATAATTATTTCATGTGCATAACTTTCTCTTTTGAAAAGGTGTGTTATTTTCAATGTTGCAAAAATAAACAAAAAAAGAAGATGCAATGGAGACAATAGAATTACTTCTAAATAGTCACGGTTGCAACAGGAAAGAGCGGAGCTGAGATTTTCAGCGTGTCGTTTTCCCACGCTAGAGCAACGACTGCGCCTACGAGAGTAAGGATGAAGTTATCTGATTCTTATCCCATTCCTAGAGTACGAGGATCAGTTCAAGTAACCATTGCTTGTTTCCAATAAGAACATGTGGTACGCCGGACGCGCAAATTTAATACCCAAAAGAAAGGTACAGATTTTTTAGAAAAATAATGTATCAACTACGAACCAAAATTCACAATAAACTGCTATGTCCTTAATTTCCCTTTTTTACCGGAAATCATTTGTCAATTTTATCCTGCAGAAGCAACCGTATGGATGAGCATGGGTGAAATAAAGTGATATGAAAATGGATGTTCCGTTGGACTCCAGATAAATGTAGTTTCCTAATCTATGTCAAATTAGATTAATGTTGAATGCTTACAAATAGTAGATTCTACGACATTTCCTTCACCTTCACTAAAAAAAGTGTTTTCACGTCCGCATTTCCCAAGAGCTAAGCTACGATGCCTCAGCCATCACTCAATCAACAACCTAACAATGTCGGTTATAGCTTTTCATTGAAAACATATACAATTTTATACTTTGAATACATACAACCTTGTATTATGTTGACAATGAAAAAATAAGGGGCTCTGCAAATTTTACTGGAATTTGGAAAAAACGTGAGTGAAATAAACATCTGATGCAGCAACTTATTGAATTGCTCCGCACTAAATTAGGTTACTTTTAAAAGGAAATTACGTTCTAAGGATTTTCCACTTATCGTTAGTACGATAGTAAAAAAATAAAAGAGGTGATGGTCGTGACGACAATAAAATCGATATCATTATTCAATTTTAGACTCTTATGCTTGAAAGTGAAAGAAAAGAGTATAGTATTTAAAAATTATACTGATAAATTTTTTCCTGTGCATCTGCGGGTTTTAACTTAAAATTCCGGGTACTTAAGCCGGTTGGATTTTTTACAAGCTCCACTCGAAATTGAGTTTGAAAGCCAAACCTAAGACGAACTCAAACGTGTAGCCGGTTTTTGTTTAAGCGAGGAAGCTTTCACGGGTGAAATAATGTATGTTCATTTATGGAAAACCGTAAAGGGAAACCACGTAGACAATGCTCATGGTGCAAACCTACAAACGTTAAATTCTGAAAAGAACATCTACAATTTGAAGACCGGAAATTGGAGTAGAGGAAGCATTCAGAATAATAATAGATGTATAGCGTGCTGATAACAACACTTTGATTCCGGAAATTGTGTCTGCTATTGGAAAATGACTACATGAGGAACACGCCATGCAATAATATTAGTTATATTGTCTGACTTTAAATAGACATATCTTCAGAGACAGCACCTGGTTTAACTTGCTTCTCCAATCTAGAGAGTGTTTCAAATTAGATATATACTAAAATTCAGTTCAAATAACACCAAAAGTGGGCAATAATGCTATTAATTCGGAGTGGTTCAAAATCCTAGGTGGGATAATAACATTTTTTCATATGCAAATGAATTTCTAGTTAAGTGAGTCGTGCACTCGTTGGAATAAATTTTAATCGTTTAGGATTTTTTTTTGTAAAACCTACTATTGGCTGTATTCGCCACAGCTTTAAAAATTTGCATATGAATGATGTCATCCTATGATTATGCGTGAAAAGTTGAAAATTAGTTCGACGTTCTCGCCTGGATTTGTCTTTATGGACTTAAGGTTTTCACATCAATTGAGAAATTTATTTCGTTTCCGAGTCAATCTCATTTGTCATATCCGTTCCTCGTCATATCTGTCCTATACCTTGAAAGCATCTAAGGCTTCACCTAGCTGCAGTTTGTCATCGCGAATTACTTATATAACATAAATACACAAACATTTTAGCAATATAAACATCTTCCAAAAGCGAAAATTTCAGTGTGTGAAAATCAGGACAATATTAAAAAGTTATATAAACTACATTCTCCAATAAAAATAATGTGACATCAGCGGGACTGTTCTTCCTTTCTAAATTAAAAAATATGTATCCTTGCTAATAATTTCACCACTAGACAAAATGGAAAATGTTCCTAGTAATAACTGCACCTTTAGATTTAACAGGAATCCATTATGCCGAAACTTTAGATTTGAAGACTACGATAATCGTGTTGATGTTAGCTTCTGCATTTTGTCATATTGTCAAAAGATGAAACGAAATCTCTCAACTACGTCATTAGGCTCCCTTTAAATAGGTTTTTTGAAAATTTACCACTTTTCCAAGCCACATAATGTGGAAAAAATTTGCTCATAGAAGGTACTTGCTCCCATATGTTAAATAAGTCGGATATAGTAGTAGTTATATGTTGAAAATACTAAATCTGTATTTGCGGAAACAAATTTCGTACCATAAAAAATGTTCCATCCTACTAGTTTTCCAGTCGGTTGCAGTACAAATCTCCTATTTACCGAGTACAAACATGAATTGTTTTGGCAATTAGCTATTTCTGTTGTGTTCCTTAGAAACACATGAAACATACGTATTCCCTGGAACCAGAAGGGTTTTCTTGGAAAAATATTAGTTTTATGTAGAAAATGCAAAAACAAAGATTCCTAAATAACTTCACTGCGTTTTATTTTTGTTTAGTGAGAACATTAATTAATTAAGTTTTAGTGTTGCTTGTTTGAAAAACTCTCGAGAAACAAAGGATGCATTGTAATATTCGATATTGATCTATATCTCTGTATATTCCCATGCTAGGAGCCTAGTACATTGTCAATTGTGGGCGTTTGCATCGTTTAATTGTAATCATTGTCAGTTAAAAGTTGTGTGGGTTTATAATAGGGTTAATGGTAAATTGTAAAAATAAATAAACACCTCAGTTTTGGAAATGCAATTAAAATTCAGGGAAAGTTCAATGACGAATTGTGGGAGTTACCTACGGGTATGCTGCTTGAAATTTGGATATGCCATTTCAGACCGTTTGGCAAGTAGGGTCTTATTTGCAAAAGCGAAAATACTTGTTCAACTGTCATCTCTTTCAATGAGACGTGGGAAGTGACAGACTAATGCAGTCTTTTCGTTATACGGCTTACTCTCTCCGGCTTTCTCCTTCATCCAGTAAAAGATGTAAAATCCTGACGGATGATGGCGTACGAATACCATGTATATACAAAATACTGCAGAACTTTCCCACATTGCGAAAATTTTAATCAGATGCAGCGTGTGAACATTTTCAACTACGGAATATCTTTGTTATAAAGTATAAGCTTTTCAGATTGACCAATTGATATTTACATCGCGATCATTTACTACAATTGGAATTGGTAAACATGGATTTGTTTGCGTTTTAAACACTCTGGAGGAAAATATTATCGTTTTTAGTATGTCACTACTACAAAGCAAAGCAGGTTTAAAATGACTCCCTACCATCATTTGTGTTTCTTGGAAAATATTTGCTGGAACAGCTTAATCTTCAATTTAGAAAAGCCTAACTTCGTAGGATTTTCTATTTTTTCATCCATGAAAGCTTGTAATTGGAGCGTTTTATATACTAAATAATTTTAAAATTCTTGAGAAATTGTTAGATTACATTTTCTGTTGGAACGCATAATTTCTAGGTGCTTAGATGCGGTCATAAACTAACAGGTTTGCACTGGTTTTTGCAAAAAACTCATGCAAGTGTTCCTCAGGTTCATTGAAGTTACGATAAGTTATTTCAGTCGTCAACTTAACAAGAAACTGTAACACGTCAGAGTATAGTAAAAATAACAAAATTTAATCTTCTTAACATTTTCAAAGCTTATACATTTAGCTGTAAGGTTCAACATGGTCCTATAAAAAAGCTTTAATTTTTATTTTTTAATAATGAATCTTACTCATTAAATGTAATGTTCTTTCGTTTTGACATGTTGCATCTCGAGCTTCACAGCCATATATAGTTGAATTTATCAAATGTTAAATGTTCAGTTAAGCAATTTAAACTTAATATAAGACATTTGCCCAGCTTTCCGTTTTGGGAAAGATGAAGTTTCTTTCCTTTTCACCTAAACAAAATTCGGATTATTGAATTGTAACTTATCGACAGATTCTCGGAATTTTACATTTCCGCAGACAGTTAATAAATCCAATTAATGCTCTGCATAATGGGTTCGATGGTTGTTCCTGTTAATTTTTTCACATGGATAACAGTTGCTGACACTTTGCTGTATGACTTTTAAAATGCTTTCCAAAGGCGATAAATGATTGAAAGCTCATTATCAGAACACATCAGCAATAAAGTTATAAAAATATTGGTAAACCGGATGGAACAAAAAAGCGACCAATTATAATTGGTTTCGTTTATCTTTTTTATTGCAGGTGGATGTTTTTGTTTGCAACTTTAATTTTCTAATGCGACACTTTTCCATCCTTGTCGGGATTACATACTAGGTGATATTATTTGCTTGCTATAAAAAGTTTCACAAGGATTTAGAAACCATTGCGAATTACTACTCTTTACAGTTCATCTCTTACCTTGCGTTGCAACCTACATGAACAACGACAATGACGTTCAAGTCAAAGAAATACGAAAGCTTTCTATGAAAAAAAACGGTTCTTTTGGTTGTGTAATGCAGCTCTTCCAATAGTTCGGTTCCTTTGATTCTTACATCGGAAAATTGATGAACCTTGTCATAAAAATGGATAGTATATATGGGACAACAAAAAATCGAATCCAGATGCACAAATCCTCGAAGCGCTTGCAGTTGCAGCGCATTATAAAACCAAACCTTTGATCCTTTAAAAGCTGGTTTCTCTCTTGAAAACAAATGGCCCTTTCATGTCTTATTAAATCCTTTTAAGTGGCAGATTTGAGCATTGAGATTTGAGTTGAGAACTACTGCACCATTGTAACCTAGATGAAATGGAGAATTTTTAAGGCAAATGCGGGTTTCACAATACTGTCTATCATCATCAAGGTGAATTTCCCAAGGTTTATCTGGAAAGGGAAAGGAACCACCATACACTACTTGGATTGATGCTTCATTTTCAAAACATCTTTTATTGTTGAAAGTTTGATTTGTAACCCCGTACAATTTACCTTTTTTCAAAAACAGGAGTTTGCACTTTGAATTTACCTAGCTTAACCGGTCCGATGTTGAGTTAAAAGGATAAATGTTGTGTTAAAAACAAAAAGCGGAAGTGTTTAGCATAAAATATTATACGAATTCGCAAACGAAAGTGTGCCCTTTGAAATTTTTTAACTCAGATGTGCTCCAGGGAAATCAATTTCCTTTTGAACTCTTGTGAAAGTTTCTGATCTGCCGGGGTCCATTTTTCATCTCTCTTTACTAGGTCTACCATTGTATACTGGGCTATGCATTCATAATACAAATGCTGAAACTATCTTGACAAAAGATGTATGTCTTTAAAGCGAAGGATAAACACATATTTCTTTATCTTATACAGTTTTTACTTGAGCTCCACGTTTCCAGTTGTGTCTTTGTCAAGAATATTCGTAAGGACAAAGAAAGGAAGATTAAAACAGAATCGGATTATATTTTTAATTTCAAACAAAATAGGTATACGTGAGCAGATTTGCATTTTTATATGTTCGATAGGGTTTTTAAACGCGTCTTATATCCACAAATTTTAGTAGACTTATTTGCACGAATTCACACTTAAATAATGTGGTTATTTGACATATGTAATATTTATATTATTTACAATTTGATTACCAACTGCATAACAAACAATTGACTACACGAAATTTCATTACTAACTAACCTTGATATGCGGGAAAATAGATAAATGAGTTCCAATTAAATATGAAGTCTGCATCTAAGTAAAAGGTAAAGTAACCAGTTGGTAATATGACGGAGTGAACGCGACAAACTAAATTATTTCTCTACGGAATATATTCGGAATCGAAAGATGGAAGTGACATTACGTTGCTTTCACCAGCTTCCGTTTCCAAAATGTAATGGAATTGAACCGGAGCATTATAAACAATTACTAAACTAAATTACACCAATTTTTCTTCCTGAAAAATTTGCCTAACAAAATAAAAAATAAAATGCAACATTCAAGGCTATTTTTATTAGCAACGAACGATCAAATAAATCTACACTTACTCATGGAGCTTAGGGCAATCTTAACATTTTTATTCGACATATTCGACACGTTATTATGATGATTTCCCCCGTTATTTCCGTAAGTCTGAAGTGAAGTACATTACTACACAGTAGTTGACACAGTGATTCGATTTTTTTTATTGAGAACGACCTCATTTCCAACTGTTTCCTACCTTTCCTTACTCTCTTGTTCCCGCATTTCGCAGACATTTACTCTTCGCTGGCTTGAGTTTTATGTTCCCAATCTTCCTGTTATTTCCAAAATCTGTTGAACTGGTATGATATATAACAGGTAAAGAGCCTGCTTCCATCTCCACACTGCAAGCTGAAAAACTTATAAAAAAGAAAGCTTCTTCGAAAACCATAACAGGTTATTCCGAGTTGCATGCTTACCTTCGCTTCAAACAAGACTTCTTGTACGCACTGGCAGGATATGACTACCAGATTTTAGCCACTGTAAATGAGATCGTAAATAACGGTGTTTTCGCCTTCGTACACGCGAATAGAATCTGGGTCTTTTGAATACGTGGATCTACTTTCAGGCATATTTCTTGTCAAACGCAATATTTCTTATCTGATATTGAGTAGCATTTAGGCATAAAATTGTCTTTTAAAGATTTCCTTAGACTTTGTACGAAATCCAACAGAAAATATAGTAGCCACAATTATGCCAGTCATCTTTGGAGTTCAGATGTTTGTGCGGCCTACTAGTGCCATATCTTACAAGTTGTTCAGATGTTTGTGCGGCCTACTAGTGCCATATCTTACAAGTTGTTCAACTGAATTCAGAAAACTGCCATAATTCCAACAAATTCGTAAATAAATTGAATACTTTTGCAAACATTTCCAATCATCACTAGCATGTCGTGTACTGACCCGCAATTGAGAGGGTTGGCATAAAGATGTTGGTCTAAAACCGATACTTGTAATATAAGAGCAATACAATTGTTACAAAACGTTCCTTGTCTTTGAGTGGCACATAAAAATTAAATTTAAACTGTCAGGTAAAGAATGAAACTGTGTGATGACTAATTTTCTCTTGAAAAGAAGAAATACTAAAATACTGTAAATATTTGAAGCACATTTCACAAACAAAATTCTTTCTTTTCTTATCTAATGTCTTGTTATATCTCCCTCAAAATGATAAACATGCAAGTGAGGTGGCTGCGTATATTAAAAACGGTGCTAATAATCGAGTGATTTTCTCAACAGAAATGGTGAAAAACGCTATTGTTTCACTAAAATCAAACAAGGCTATAGGATCTGATCAGATTCAGGCTGAGCATCTGAAGACTGCTTTGATGTATGT